>JAUZST010091172.1:0-19460 GCA_034779995.1 Parotocinclus haroldoi
AACTTTCTCTTAGCAGGGCTTCCTCTGACCGCTATCCAATGTTTAGCCTTTTTACTGTGGTCATATTGGTATTATGTGTACAAAACACCGGGACCCTTAACAAAAACCCTGGTCAAACGTTGCATGCAATTGTGGGCTATATCATAAAAAACATACTACAGTACTAGCTAAATGAGTGCCAGAAAGTCGGACACTCTATTGTGTTTTTAATACTTTAACACAGTACTGTATATAGAATGATACCATGCCACTGAGCACGCAGACATGTATAGTTGTTGCTAGCGGTTGTTAGCAAGAAAGGAAAAGTTGTGTTCATTTTCCTCATTTTACGAAAAAAGTTTTAGTAGAGAAAATATATGTTCTTACTTCTACATTGTCCTCCTCCACGTTTCTTTTCTTGGATTTTAATCGACTCATGGCGCCGTTTTGGGTTGTTTTACTCCTAGATTCACGCATGCTGCTGAAGCTGCTGCAACCACGTGGGTTTGGAACTCGCTCTGACGTCATGAAATCGCGGACTGGCGTCACGTTGGTCAAACAAAACGATTAGATTTCAAAATAATAATAATAAATTGTTTATTTATTTGTTTTTTTAGTCTTGTTTTTTTGCCTTAGTCTTGGTCCCGCCAAGGTTTTGTTATTATAATGTTTTGGGAGTTTTTCCTTGTAACTGCCACCCCTCGAGATTGGCTTTATAATTTAGAGTATAATCGAAGCTGCTTTAAGACAATGATCCATTGTAAAACAAAAACGTGCTATAGAAATAGACCTGACGACTAGATTTGACTATTGCTTTGATATCTTTAACATTTAGTTATTTAATATTGTATTTGTCATTTGTAATAGCCCATATGTCTGAACACCATATTGTGTACTGTAGCAATGCAATATAGGATACTGTGGTAACTGAATATACAAGCTCTTTACCATACGTTGATTTCTTCTTCTTCTTCTTCTTCTTCTTCTTCTTCTTCTTCTTCTTCTTATTATTATTATTATTATTATTATTGTTGTTGTTGTTGTTGTTGTTGTTAATAATAATAATAATAATAATAATAATAATAATAATAATAATATAACGATGATAATAATAATAATAATAATAATAATAGTAAATTCACAGGTTTGAGTAAGCGTCACTGATGCAGAACCGGTAGATCCACTTACCTGGAACCAGTCATGTCATGAAGTCCCTGTGATGGTGGGTCGTGTTGCATACCATTGCATACCATTGAACAACATAAATATTATATGCACATTTTTTGTGGAGAATTATTTATACAAGGATGATGACCCAAATCCTTATCAAGCATGTAAGAGTGACGTTGAAAACAGAGGTAACATAACAAGATGATCTTTTGTAAATTTTGAAATCATGCTGGGATAACATGGATCTTCTGATTATGTAGAAACTTGTGGAGTCCATGGCAGTTTGAGTGCATGCTGTCATTACACCAAAATTGGGAGATATATGAAATATTAATCAATTCTGAAAATTATATTTGGATTTTTCATTCATTCACTTGTCCACTTGATTCTAAACGGGGTTGTGGCAGTGCCTAACCAGTGGCAGAAACAACCCTACACAGGTCACCAATCCATCATAGGGTTCATACACTCATACACACATCTGGAACAATATAGAGACATGTGTACAGTCTTTGGACTGTGGAAGGAACCAAAATACCCGGAGAAAACCCTTGATGACATGGAGAGGACATGCAGACTCCACACAGAAAAGACTTTTCCACCTGGGACTGAACCCAGGACCTTCCTGATATGAGACTACAGTGCTACCCACTGAGCCACTGTTTCTCCCTGTTTTAGTTTTTAAAAGATAACATTTTCATTCAAACTAGTATGATTATTATGTGGTTTGTAAGATTAGTATTAAGTATTGTTTAATATTGATTTAATCAAGGCTTTCCTATATACGCCTTGGTATATAAAATAGAATTACGTGTTATACGTGTTAAAATAGTTTTCATTATAAGAGTGTTATATAAAACACAGCATCTGCCATGTTGGAGACTCTACAGTAATTGTGAATAAGTATTTGAACATTTCTGGATTGCTTTTTGCACTTTAATAACATGTTTATTCCGCATGTTCATTATTATTTTCTATAGATTGCATTAAAAATAGTAAATCTCTGAAAACTGCTGTGTCATCTTCTTTAGTAATAGGAGTCTTCAACTGAGCGAAACTTTGCATGAACCATCAGGGAGCCGTGTTGTATGAGCAAGAGTGAATAAATCTCTCATAAAAAATGTTGATCAACCTTTTTATTAGTGCTATTCATTTTAGCGTTTAGATGGCAAGTGAAATGTGAACCAGTATGCTATAGGAGATATTTGATATTTGAACAAATGAAGCGCTTTAAGCAGTCGTGCAACGATCGTGCAATCGGTGTACATACCACGTGTGTAGCGTTCAATGACGTCACAGCGAAGCGACATGTCCGAGTTGCTGCGTAGTTGCGAAGAGGCATGTTGTACTGATGGAAATTTCCACCTCATGAGTCGGACTTAAAACAAGTTTCTGATTGCACCAAAACTCAAACAACCGTCATGGACTAAACCGGGGAATGTCGAAATAGGGAAAGAAGGTGCTGTTGGTCTGAAATCTCTGTTGACAAGCTCAGTTAAAGGTACTTGTTTAAAGGAGAAGTGAGAGTAGGCTTATGCAGTTTGGTGCTTAGCGAACAGGCTGGATTTGGCCTCACTGATCTTCAACACCGAGCTGCGTAAAGCCAGAGCTTCTGATCACGTCTCGGTTATGGAGTTTTACATCGGCGGCACAGGCGGAATGATTGCACCTGGGAGCAACGTGCCTGCTTTTCTTACCAAACTCTGGACGCTGGTGGGGGATCCCGAGACGGATCCCTTAATCTGCTGGAGTCCTGTAAGTACATCCCTGCTAGCCCGTTAGCCTAGCCTAGCTAACGTCCGTGTAGTTACAGCATTTCTGAAGAACCAGTTGGGCACATCACCTGGGGGGTGGGGGCATGGTGTTCATGGTGTCTAGGGGTGAATAATTCATGGCATTTTTATCATGGCCACGACTTTTAGTGTCTTCTGTGAATGAACAGGAATGGTGTTATTGATAAGTTTAGCTTGTGTGTTTAGCTGCTAACTCCGGTAGCAATAGTTGATTAATAACACCCTTAATCAGATGTGCAAACACACGCAGAAGGTGTTTAAATGGAGTTACTACCCTTTATGTAGATATATTAACGCACTGGCATTTCTACACTGGTATTCTGCGTTCAAAACAAAACGGCTTTCTCTAAAAGCTGCTGTAAACATCAGGTTGTCAAGACTCCCTTTCATCCAAAAGCTGTATAGGTTTTACTGTATTGGAAGAAAATAAGCACAGCGACAAGGACAATGAATACACCAGAGCTTGTGCTCTTAATAAACAGTTGCTTTTCAGGCTTCTTTACGTAATAAACGTAAAATACCAGCTATCTGAAACGGACATTGTTTGACATTGGTTCGTTATAAACCTTGTTTAAAGGCAACATTTCAGAACTGTGGTTTGAACTAGAATCTTGTTTTTTTTTTTTCTGGGAATTTTTTTTTATAGCTTATTACTATTGTAGTGATCCCAACTTGGATCAATAACTTTAAAATTTAAGTTTAAGTTTTTAAAATGTTGCAACGAACACACTGGTAATTAAGTTATAATTTGTGTTTAATACAGCTAGTTGATCCATGCAGCTCTGAAGCAGTCCAACCAGAGTTTGGAGTTTTAATAAACAGATACCTTACCGTTCCTCTTCTGGCTTCTTCACCTAAATTAACACCAAAGACTAGATATCTGTAACAGTAAGATTATGTATTTGACATTGGAAAATAAAAAGAAAGGCTAAAAATGAGCAAGAGAACACTTGTGTAAGGGATGGGTTAACAAGAATGTCTTATTACACAAGAAGATAATCCAGTATATCAGAGTTTGCAGTTTAAAAACAGACATAGTTTACCTCGGTTGGCCTGTTTAAGTAGAAAACGAAAATCTGCAAGTGAAAGTTGACTTTTGACACTTGGAGATAAAATGAAACCGTTAAAAGGAACACGGACTCTG
This sequence comes from Parotocinclus haroldoi, assembly GCA_034779995.1. Classification (NCBI taxonomy): domain Eukaryota; kingdom Metazoa; phylum Chordata; class Actinopteri; order Siluriformes; family Loricariidae; genus Parotocinclus; species Parotocinclus haroldoi. Next base: position 4,087 of record JAUZST010091172.1, read on the forward strand.
GAGTGAGGAGTGCTGGGAAATGGTAGAAGTTATTGCTGATTGTCTTGGATGAAAAATGTCTTGAACTCCAAACACATCACTGGGAAGAGCCAATAAAGGCATGGGTTAAAATTTCTTCTCAGCTTCTTTCAAAAGGTCCCCTTTCCCTGGTCCTCCTATGCCTGGTCCCCTTAGGAACAGTTTTTGCAAACAGCTAGCTTTTCCCACTAAGCTACCAGAGCTGCATGGCTAAACCAACTGTATGAAATACAAATTAGAACTTGTGTAATTGGCATTGTTAGTTAAATCATTTTTTAAAATCTATTGGGAGTTCATTGTGTGGCATTCCTAAAAAGATTATATATATTCAAATATTGTTTATTGAGTGTCACTACAATATAAATATTATATAAAGCTCTGAAAAAAGAAAACTATATGACCGTTCAGTAGACTGTACGTTCAAACCCTGGCTCTGGAACGTTGCCTTTGAGTAAGGCTCATAACAAACCACTGGTTAAAGGAATGCATGTAAATACTGACATTGTAAGTGTCACAGTAATCGAGCTGTTTCTCTTTAAGCAAGTTATGCAAAACTTCAAAGCCAAGGTTGTGACAGTCTTTAAGGTGGCTAGTGGAGTACCTTAACAAACATACACACAGCCATACACCTTTCAGTGTCAGTGGATTGTTTAAACACAGTCAGCACTGATCCAATATCAAGACAAAATTTTAGGTCTGCACACGTTTTTGTTTCAGAAATGAGTTTTGCTTTGTTAAGGTTCTTATTTATTAGAATAATTTGCAGCAGGTCATAATTAAAAGTAGTGTGTCTCTATGAGCATGCCATCAGTTTTGAGCTTTGCTTTCTCTATACCTTTATTTCTGGGTGTTAGCTTCTTGGGTTCTGTTCAGACGTGAGAGTTCAGCGATTGGTCCAGACACAAGCCTGTGTTGGCCACTTTACATAAAAATAAACAGCCAAATGTAGTAGCAGAGACGTTCAGGATTTACTGTATGTGACAATTGGGGTACGACGTGATTTTGGGTCGTATAAGCAAAATTAGTTTTTTGTGTTTAAACTTATTTTTATTTTATTTTTTTTATTGTTTGAATGTGTTGCAGGCGTTAAATTCCAAATGAGTGAGTATTTGTAAAAAAGTTTATAGTTATAACAATAATTGTTAAGACCTCGACCATGAAAGCGAATGGTCATTGATCGGATGGACGTTAAACAGCACATACCTGTATAAGGGGCAGCTACACAAAACTAGATTCGACATCCTAAGATGCTGGAATATTGCATGATTTATTACTGGCCAGTTCTTAAAATAACATGTTTATGAGTTATAAGTTAGACAGTGTTGTCTGCTTTAAAGTCTCTCATGTTTGTCTCCCTCTGAAGCAAATGTGATGTGATCTATTGGAACCGAAGAACGAATTGCTGCACTTGTTATCCTTCTGCTTGCAGAGCAGAACCTAATGTAATGTAATTTGCTGTTTTAATTAGTGCGGAGGGGCATTGTGTCAACACATTCCAGTGTGTCAGCAAGGTGAAGAGAAGCACTGAACAGGGTTGGGTGTGTGTGAGAGAGATACAATGTCTGAAAAGCACTTAAAACAAATTGTGGTAAAAAAAAAAAGTATACATAGTAGTTATTAAAACAAGTAATTAAAAACAGTGCTCGTTTCCTTCACTGTCCTGAGCAGAACTGTGTAGTTGCGTTCAGTTGTTCAAAGTAGCTGCAGATTAACAGCACCATTGTTCATATGAGGTATCAGTAATATCATTGCTTACCCGCAATGCAAAAAAATACAGCTAATAATGCCATAATAATTCTGACAATAAATTCAATTCAATTCAAATTTATTTTTATAGCGCTTTTTACAATGGAACATTGTCTCATATATGTCTTATATGATATCTTAAAAGGCGAATCTCAAGATGAGCAAGCCTAGGGCGACAGTGGCAAGGAAAAACTCCCTGAAAGTATTGATAGTATGATAATAATTGATATTATGTAAGTTAGTAATAAAATAAGTAACAAAATAGATTTTAAAATCTGTCACAGATTACAGGCTTACAGTAAGCTCAAAACGGTAAAGCCAACCAACCTGCAAATGTGCTTTCCCTTTTCACAGCAATGATTTTAGTTCTTACCGTAATCAATTAAAACGGTCTAATTTTAAAGAATAAGTGCAAGGACACGCACATCCAATTACATTTAGATTGTATTCAACTGCTCATGTAAACAGGGTACCCCAATCTAGAAATCAGTTTAAGAAATCCATAATGAGAGCTGGATTTAGCTTAGTAATCAGAGCACTAACACACATACCATTTACCTGATTTCATTCAGGTTTCTCAGTTTGTGCATGTGCGCTATCCCAATCCGACATAATTGCCAGGTCCTGTTCTAAAGACTTGGCTCTACTTTTTTTATTGACTGTGATGTCAATTTTGCTCATGAGATCTGGCAAACCCAGAATTATGTTTTTCACCTATTTTTGTGAGATTATTCGCTGGTTGCAAAGTAAAAATACCATTACTGGCTGAGTCACATAAACTCCGAGGTTCCCCATTATCTGATTACTCAAGTGCATGAAAATGAATTGCTCAGATTACTCACTAAACTTTCTGCAGCTATCGTATTATTAAGTGCATGTATACACTCAATGCATTCCAATAATAATTGAAACCTTTCTTCTTCTGTTTGTAGAATGGCAACAGCTTCCATGTCTTCGACCAGGGCAGATTCTCCAAAGATGTGCTACCCAAGTACTTCAAGCACAATAACATGGCCAGCTTTGTTCGGCAGCTTAATATGTGTACGTTTGCCATATTTTGTATGACAGTTACACTGCGAACACTGATGCTCTTCCCCAAACCCACACAAACGTCTGTCTGTCTGTCTGTCTGTGTACATATTCTCATACACACATACTTTATTAGGTACATTTGTTGCTTGTCTAATCAGCCAATTGTGTGGCAGCAACTCAGCATTTAGGCTTAGACATGGCCATGATGAAGATTAAACTAAACTGCTGATCAATGAGCACCATACTTCTGCCGACCGTGTTCTCTCTAGTGGTTTGCAATATATTTGACAGCAAGAATGTCTTGATACTTCAGGCTGTCGATGTAGCCATCCACTTTGCAGAGCTCTTGGACACCCCCATACTGGATGTAACCCCAAACCATAATGTTTTATCCACCACACTAGACTATTTTCTGTATGCATCTTGGATCTATGTGGTTTCCACCAGACCTTCTGTAGTATTTGCAGTGACTGGAAGGCATCTCATTGGATGTTTCCTCAGAAAAATCAACCTTCTGCCACTCACCACTGTCTGTCCGGTCTGCAAGCTGTAAGCATTGGCAACGGCAGCACGACTAATTCAGCCATGGAGCCATGTTGAGTTGTAAATGCAGAACACAAACTGTTCTTGTAGATACAGCATTTTCTGGTGACCAGTTCTCATGTAGCGCCACTGCAACTGAAAAACGGACCTCTTAAGGTGTCTTCTGGGGCCTGCCGGACCTGGACTTATCATGAATATCACCAATTTCTTTCAAAGAAATATTTTTCTTATCCTCTTCCTTTGACATTTGGATACATTAAAGATGTCTGCCAACTCAGCAGCAGACATTGTCTTCAAAGTCTTAATGATCAGCACTTTGGTTGCTCAATCTTTGGCACAAGGTCAGGTTGCACTCCACGTGGAATCTGATGTGCTGGGGTTCTTTTTATACACACGTGGAAATGTGTTAATTACATCATTTGTCCCAGGTGAAGCAGTAAATTGTGATAGGTTAAATCATTTAAAGACACGACAAGCCTTGTCCTTGCAAAAACAGATGTTATGGGCATTACCAAGCTGTGGACACTGACAGTTTCGTTTTGCTTTAAGTTATTAATGTGAAAGCACTTGACATTAAAGTAAACTATTTATTGTGACAACTGATTGATTACAAATAAGGTTATATACTATTTTAAGTTACTTTGTCCTTATGAATCAAGATTTATCTCAATCACTGTGTATATGTCTAATTTGTAATTAAATGAAGGTTTTTTTATGGAAAATGTTATGAAGCATTTTTATGTAAGCTTTTTTTTTTTTTTATTATAGCCTTTTCTCTTTTTGACAGACGGTTTCCGCAAAGTTGTCCACATCGAACAGGGAGGCTTGGTAAAGCCTGAGAAAGATGATACAGAATTCCAGCATCCATACTTTATCCGTGGACAAGAGCACTTGCTGGAAAACATTAAGAGGAAGGTGAACACAGTAAGCTCTGCTTTCTTACCCTTTTCACAAATGTGTGGCAAATGTTCAGTTGTAATCGGAAATATAACAAATGAATAAGGAAACAATTACAGTTGATGGTGTCTAGTCAAGACAAGCAAAACTTGTACACAAAACCTGTATGAGAAACTGATTTTGGAGCTGCAGTCAAGACAACAAAGTAAGAGAAAATGTGAGAGAAATAGAAAGACAACCTAGGTAATAGATTGATCATTACAGTCAGGAACAATGATGAATTAAGAAGTTTGGAATGCATTAAAGCAGCTCTTTTAGATCATTCAGAAAATCTTTCTGGAAGTTTTTGTTAGGAGGTGCTCAAGGCTAGAGAAGGACCCACAAAGTACTGCTAAGCCCCTGACAACCAATGCATATTTTGTACTGGTTATTCTGGGAGACAAGTTATATGTGTACTCATTAAACAGTAAACAGATCCTCACAAGGGAACAAGCTTAAATACTAATGCTTTTTTAAAACATTCAGAAATCTGTTGGGTTCTGAGACTAACGAACATCTGGAATGGTCGCCAGAGGACTTTTTGCACACTTCTAATTTTCATATCTAATTTTTCCAGTATGTTTGACAGTTATTCAATATAATTTGCATGCTTGTTGTACAGTGAGACCATTTTATGTGAGCTTACTTTGTTTAGGGAAATGGTTCAGACAGCAAACCTTCACATTTTTTGTACATTATACCCAATGGGTCAATTCCTACCTTTTTCCGTCATATGTTATACCTGGTTTGCTTTTATTGATAGCAATTTTATAGTCCTTCCAGGAACGTTGTGTTTGGCCCTCCTCCAATCCTTTGTTTGCAAATTGAGCTTCACCTGTTTGTTTTCTATACAGGTATACTTTTTTGAGTCATCAGCTTGTAAGAATTTTAGACAATTCTACTCTGGGTTGTTGGTGGAGTTTCTCACGGGAACTGCTTGCTTCAGCGTTTATATTGTATTAAGAACTTTGACTGGACTGTCGGTTCTTCTTTAACCGTTTGGGGAAGTTACTTGGTGGGTGACGCTGCTGCCTCACAGCAAGTAGGACTCGAATTCAGTTCCAGGGTGGAGCAGCCTGGGTCCTTTTTGTGTGGAGTCTGCATGTCCTTCCTGTGTCTGCATAGATTTACTCTGGGTACTCCAGTTTCCAGTATTGTATGTAGCGTGTGCGTGTGTGGGTGAGTGTGTGAGTACTGTGTCTAGTCTTGAGATGAACGTGTGTGTGTGTGTGTGTGTGTGTGTCACTGAGATGGCCACTGTTGCAGATAGCGACGTTAAAAGAAGCCAAACAAACAAACAAACTTTAACCGTTCTGTGTGCTTAGGGTTGTTGTCTTGCTGCATGATCCATGTTCGCTTAAGTTTCAGTTCATGGACTGATGTCCTGACATTTTCCTTTAGAAATTGTTGTTATAACTTAGGGTGTAACGACCCCCCAAATTGATTAGCCTCAGTTCAATATCATGATCTGTGCAGAGTACTGTTGGATACAGGTCATATTAAAAAGAATGTCAGCCAAATGAACAAGCTATCAAAAATGGAATTTGAGCAGTAATTCTGACTTCGGTCACTTTTACCTGTTGTGTAAGTGTAGTCTCTGACAGACCAAATACGATGCCACTCTTTCACTGCTTTGACATCCTCCTGATTTATTTGAATCTATCTTTATCTGCCTGTACCATGTATTGGTTCGGAAAAATAAGGATCCAACGTTTTTGGAAAATTGGACCCGTTATTGCCTACTCCCTTTGGCTATGGCCCAGACTGGGCTTATCTGATATAAACTGACTGTCAGCAGGCAGTATGGGGAGAAATGAAGGCCTGACGCCTAGGAGCAGTTAATCTGCTGGAAACTGACCCCTAAGATGCAGGCCTTTTCCACTGCTGTCATTTTATAGCCTTATCCATTCTAAAGGCTCCGGCCAAACTGACGGTTCAAAGGGAAATAAAAGTTATACCCAGAGTGAAAGTTTTCCACCATTTTTCCTGTGAGTTTTTTTGTCTCAGTGCAGGGATGAACCATGTCTCCTTTCTGAGCATAAATATATTTGTCTTTTAAAACAGTTCAGGCCTCTTTGGTAAAATTGCATATTGCTTTAAGTTTGAATGAATAGCGCTAGTACAAGTGCTCCGACTAATGTCCATCTGAAATTATTTGTTTGCATTAAAGACCTCTGTCTTTTGACTCTGAACATTGTGGCCATAAATAGCTGATCATCTCAATGGCCAATCATCACAGCAGAAGCACAAGTTAAAAGAGCAGAAGACAGTCATTCGCTTGAAAGCTCTATAACACGGCATGGAAAGAAATACTGTTTCATCTTTGCCTACTGGATGCTGGTAGCTAGTGGACTCCTTTCAGTCCAGCAGTCACAATGCCGTGTTTTTTAAAACTCCAACACTGCACTGTCTGATCCAATCGTACCACCTCAATACACATGAACACACCACCACCGTGTCAGTATTAATGTAATGCTTAGAATGATGTACCACCCAAATAGTACCTGATCTGATCCTGACTATTAGAGAACAGAGTAAAAAGGATAAACGGAGGATTTAGAGAAACTGCAGACTGTATTTACAGAACTACATAGTGTTTGTTTATAGTAAACAGATGATGATATAATGGACAATGAGTGTAGAAAAGTGCGGTCATAATATTGTGAATGGTTTGTGTAAAACACGTTGCACCATAATCAAGTAATCATTTCAAAAAGACACTGTAATTTAGTAATTATTGAATTATTTAATTGCGTTCTTATTTTGTACAGTGGTGGAAATAATGATTTGATCCCTTGCTGATTTTGTAAGTTTGCCCACTTATATGATATGAAAAGTCTATCATTTTAAGTCTAGGTTTATTTTAACAGTAAGAGACAGAATATCTAAAAGACAATTCTGAAAATTACATTGTATAAAATATATACATTTATTTATTTTGAAGAGAGAAATAAATATTTGAACCCCCAATCAAACATTAAGATTTCTAGCTCCTACAGACCAGTTAGACGCTCCTAATCAGCTTGTTACTTGCATTAAAGACAGCTGTCTTAAATTGTAACCTGTGTAAAAGACACCTGTCCACACACTCAATTAATCAGTCAGACTCTAACCTCTAACCTTTTCTTTTAGATATTCTGTCTCTTACTGTTAAAATAAACCTAGCCTTAAAATGATAGACTTTTCATATCTTTGTAAGTGGACAAACGTACAAAATCAGAAAGGGACCAAACAATTCTTTTCCTCACTACATGTGTATAGTGTCCATTTGTATGGTTGTGCTTTGCTATGTTTAAAGGAAAACAAAATTTTTTTGCTCCATATGGAAGCAAGCAAAAAAAGCGATTAAAAGTTTCACTGTGTTATCCTTCAGGTGTCAAATATTAAGCATGAGGACATCAAGTTGAGTCCAGATGATATGAGCAAAATGATCTCAGATGTGCAACAGATGAAGGGAAAGCAGGAGTGCATGGATACCAAAATCAGCACCCTGAAACAGTAAGTATATAGCACTAAAGACATACATTTATAGCTTGATATATTTTATGTCTGAATCACATTTGGGATGTGTGCTTGCAGGCGAAAAACGTATAGCTTGCATATTCGTTACTATTTCTTCTTTGGAAGCTGTCTCAACTAATGTTTATATGTGTCAAATAATGTTTAGTATTTATATTGTTCAAGACTGGAGGACTGGTGTTGGCTCTGCATCTCCTCTTTGACAGAGCAGAGACATGTCTGAGTTAAGGCTACAGGAAATCCAGTTATTTTAAGCTCCTGATTAGAAGCGAAGAGTTCACCGAGTGTTGTCATGAACCAAAATACATGCAGGACTTTGTGCTTTGAGTCTACCATATGTCTCTGCGTATGTATTTTTAAACTTGAAGACATTTATTGCCTAAGTTTAGAAGCCGGAGCATTCAGAGTTGAGGCTCTTTAGTGTGGCCCACATGTCGTAGGGTTAGACATTAGGCCTGTTCCATGGTGAATGGACATTAAGCAATATTTAGTTGAACCACAGTTAAAAATTAATGGTCAAACCAGTATTATGGACTTTGTCAAATATCACAGCACTGATAACTGGTGTACTGGTCTATCATAAAAAATGATTACCATGACATTCCACATGCCCCTGGAGTTTTGGGAGTGCACCATATATTGGTAGTGGCTCCCTAATGCCCATAAATTAAATTCAATATCCTAGAAATAAATTGTAAGTGGATAAAGTGTGGAAGATGTTTTAAGAGTGACAGAGGACGTTGTGGATCTCTCACTGTGTTAGACAGCCCTGTATTCGCTGTGGGTGCATTTGGGTTTTTTAGTTTGAGTCTTTAGTTCTCTATTGTTGTCCAAATAACTGCAAAAGACTTTTTGACTTAAAAGACTTTTTTTTCTTAAAGTGAGTTTGCATGGTGTCAAGTAGCAAAGCTAGTGATATGTAAACTAAGGGTCTTGACCCAAGGCAGCTAAATGGAGTTACATTTGCAAAGCAAAATAGAAAAGTTATTTGCATTAGGATTTAGTTGTTAGCTGCTGACAAATACTAAAGGATAAATTTTTATATACCGGTGTTGTGGATGGCAGAGGTGGTGGTGCCACCATTATGAATTTTGAGTTTAAAGGGTGCATTGTTGCTCAAAATCTCATATTTGGCACTAGGGGGCAGTAATTATTAGCAGAAAGCCATTTTTAAACATGCTTAAAAACAATGCTATCTCTTGGTAATGGGGTGAAAAGTTTAGACAGTATACCCTTCTAGAGCAGGCCATGCACAGCTACTCTTCTATGAGAGTTAGTATGATAATCATGACTTTTTTCACTGTTTATACAGCCAGCCACGATTTATATCAAATGTTTGTCTGGGAGTCTAGTAGAAACAGCCTCTTTTGTTTCAAAGGTCATATATGTATTTTTTTTTTACTGTCTTAGTGCCGTCAACCAAAAGTGAATAACAAAAGCCTCATCAAGTATTAACCAAAAATAAAACTGCCTTTTTACCTCAAATATCCAAGACAGTCCCAACAAATCCGTTTTGAAGTACGTTTTAAAGCCTGTACGCAAGAGGAATAATGACATCATCAAAATACATTCAAATGACTGTGCATTACTAAACTGCGCACAGAAATATGCCCTAATTTTGTGAGCAGGGTAATATAAATTAAACCTAAACCTAAAAGAAGGCAACTTTGAAAAAGAACTAAATAGTAGAACAAGTGATTATAATACAAAATGTGACCAGAACCAAATAAAAAGAAAAAGTGGTGAAAATAAATAATAAATTACCCTGAAAATTAGCATGTCAGTGATTTGTAACTTATTCATGCAGCCGTTGTCCTGTTTGAGGGAAAACTCATCCGAGGGAAGCAAAACCCTTTCCATATGACGAGAAATCCTCTCTGTCTAGGAGGAAAACCCATCCTAGTAAAACTTCAGCCTGGGATAAAAAAAATCCCTGGATTTGTGTCAGAAAATGCTCACTTAAAACTAAAGTATAATGTATTCACTGACAAAAGGAAAATAATCCAAACTGTTGTCGGATTGCTGAAAAACTTGGCATGCTGTTTTGTCTCATGCAAATATTTATATATTTACATTTGCAGTATTTAGCCATGTCCTTATCCAGAGCAACTTACAACTGATACAGTCTTACAATCCAAGCAGTTGTGGGTTAAGAGTCTTGCTCAAGGCAGCTTTGGCAGAGGTGGGAATTGTCCAGTACCTTAACCGCTAGGCTACCACAGTCCCACATTACAGGTCTTACAGGTATTGTCTGATTAGACATGGGGCAACTAGATGGCATAAAAGTGCTTTCTTTGCTGTCCTATAAAAAGCTCTCAGAGGCTCCTTTGCGGTAGTGTACCTCTTTGTGAAAGATGGTTGACATCTAGAAATCTCTCAATAATGCACTTGGGAGACCTTTTGCCCAAGGCAGACTTTGAGAGCAGGTGCATCATTGGACTGAGAGAAGCAGAATGGTCATTCTGACTTAGATGTTAGGAGGTGTTGAGAGCAGTGGTCCATGAAGGCACACGGACACTGTCAACAGCCTATGGTTAGCCCAGTCAAACTACCAGTAGAGGGGATTCTTTAATCCACCGACAAGCACGGTTCGTTGTCTATCATCCAAACAAGGATGTTACCCTCACTCCACACTCCTGACTCTGTCTGGACCATTTTTATACACTTGGAAGAAGACAATTTGTTTTCGCTTAGTCCTCTACATGTCCTGCCATTGGCAGCAAGTGATCTCACCTTTATTTGTAGTGGTGCCTCTAGGTGGATGCTAAAATTAGTCCTTTAGGACACTGGTAGCCAGTGAGGCTGCTTTCATACAACAGTTATGTTGTCTCTCATTATAGTATTGTGTATTAGGTTTTTTGCAGCTGAATTTTGTAGAGTAATCTGCATAAGTAAACCCAAGAGAAGATCATTGTACTAAACCAGACACAACGGTAAAAATATCCACACCATCAGCTGCTAAGAGAACGTCATGGACAAAAGTAACTTCAAGGTTTTAACAGTTTTTAACACAGAGTTACAAGGGAAAGTGAGCTAATACATCTGGACTTTGGTCATTATTTTAAAGATTAGAGCTTTCTGATATACCATTGATCCTCTACAGAAATCGATGCATTTTAGACAGTCAGACATTAAAAGGCTAGACCTCTTAGAGACAGGAGATCAACAGCATGTGATGATATGAAATGTTATGCTTATGTTTTATCTTTGCTAAAGGAAGCTTATAAAGATTAGATTGTGCTGGCTGGGTTCAGGATTGAGCCTTGAGGAACTATATAAGACAAAACATGATGCCTAGATTACAAAGTGGAACATCATATTCTCAGTTATTCATACACAGTTTGTTGTAGCACTGAAACCAATGTAATGCTGAGCCAAAGAGACCATTGGAGTTCTGTAGGCGACCAAGATGAGTTCTTATTTATTGATTTGTGTTAAGATCATTTAGAACTCGTAAAAGTACAGCTTCTGTAGTCGACGTTGTCACAACTTATCGTCAACTGTATCAAAAGCAGAGCTAGAATCTAAGAGCACCAAGACTAGTTCTTATATCTTGATTTGTTTTAAGATCATTTAAAACTCATAAAAGTGCAGCGTGTGTATTGTGGTGAGGCCAAAACATTTTTGCCAGAGAATGAGATTTGTCTTTGTTAGAAGAGGTTTTATGTCATATGTTATGCTGCTTCAAAAACTTTGTGGTAGGGAGGCCGATATAATTTATAATGTTTTTCAGATACACAATATTGAACACATTTTACGTAATTGCAGACAATATCCATCAGTAGCAACAGATTCTTAAGAACTGCCAAAAGTTTTAAATGGGCTGCACATTAATTATTGCCTTTATAATGAATTATATGATAAAGTTGATTACAAAAACTCTCATTGAGATGTTTAGTGATAATTGTTACTGATTTGAAATGTAAATGAAATTGAATGTTTAATCTGTTAGGGGAGGAAAGGAAGAAAGGATGCAGGTAATCCCCGTTTCACAATGGCCCAGCTTTACAATGGGAATCTAATAATACACATAAATACACATCTGGTAGATACCGTACGCAGAATTTCACAATTATAATTTTCCTGGGGAATATATTCACACTTATAATACTCTGTATGTTGCGCACTCCTAGGATCTCAGTTCATATTGTGCTGGATTGATAAATGCTAGGAATCGTAAAGAGGATAAGCCACAGGTGCGACAATAATAGCTTTTTTTAACTTTCTATATATTGTTCAGTGAACTGCATGATATATTCAGTAAGTTATTCTAATATATTATAACGTTTGTATTAATGCTTTTGCCCAACTGTGGATGAAGTATTTTAACACGCTAGATAAATGACTGTGGCAGTGTGTGAGTCATGTGGTGGGTGCGATGAGCGCTAGGATCTCTCTCTCTCATTTATATATATATATATATATATGTATGTATGTGTGTGTGTGTGTATGTATGTATGTATGTATGTATGTGTGTATATATATGTTGGTACAAGTAAGCAATAACTCAAAACCACAATCAAACCAGAATCTGCTATGATCCGATATAGGTAATTCAACACAAGTTTTTTATTTTTTTTATTTTTTTTAGTATAGTACATTTAAGTGAAGCATGCAACTGCATATTTTGTTGATTAACCTACATCTCACCCTAGCCGATTCTCGTGGATTGTTTTCTTGGATTTTTGTTGTACTATGAAGTATTTTGTCCAGTTATAAGGCGACAGACAACTTCTGTAAGTCCTGTCTGTTAAATGCTGTAAATGTAAAATGTAAATATGTGTAAGATGACGACCTCCTCCATCGTTATTTACCTCGATCTGAAGACAATATGCCATTAATTATATATTTTAAAATGTCAAAGGTTTGTTTCATCAAGCCAGAATCATATGTGTGATCTGTTTATTTGCTATAAATAGATCCTCCAAGTGGTGTGGTGAAGGTCCATAATTTTTACCAGGGGTTGCGGTGGTGCCTTGGGCTATAAATCATATATGCTGGTTTTATTGATTATCGCAGTCTGCGCTCCCTATGACTGCTTTCATGTCAGTCACGCCTTTGTGTGTTTGTGGTAATGCTTCACTTTTCATGGTTGCATTACTCACCATCCTAAAAATGGCAAGCCTTTTCACACACACGTGAGATGTGGTTTGCCCAGCTCCACTGCTATTTAGTCTGTCATTATGACAGCTCTTTCCACTAACACGCACAATGCCAAAAGACTGTCATTTCCACTCAGTCCATGGATGGAAACACTTGCCGAGCAGGCTTTGCTGGAGAATGATGACACACAGGCAGGATATTGCAGATGAGCTCATTCATGTCTGTCCATCATTGGAGCTCAGCGGCCCTTCCTCCCTATTGTCCTCCGTTTACGAGAATTTGTGTAAAATCTGGTGTCAAGTTTTGTAGACATTAAAACAGATGATTTTTTTTTTTTTTGCATTTCTCTGCTTTTTAAAGAGTGGTGTCGCAGGTTGAGCCAGTTAACTTTCTAAATGCAAAATGACGACACCCTTAAAATTTGCAAGTCTTTGTCCAATTAATTCCTTGTTCTTTTTTTCCCTTGTCTGGAAGAGGAGTCTGCTGCAGGGTGGGCAATATGACGATTTTACATTATGAATGATTAAAAAGTCTCAGTGTTCAGATAGATCACAAGAACATATAACATTTCTGATATGGAATCCCAAATTAAATGAGAATCAGAAAACAAGGATTGGAAAGGCTCCACTGATGCTCTTACATTTTACCAGGCCAAGAACCTGATACCCTAATACAGGGGTTCCCTAACTTTGCTACAGTGGCTTCTTTTCTAGATTAAGAATTAAGACACACACGTTCTACGTCTAAATTGTACTGAAATGTTTTAACATTATACTTAATACAAAACAGAAACATCTTATTGTTTGATAAAGTTTTGCCTAAGTAATCCCGTGCCCATGTGGTTATATCAGCTATTGCTGATTAGTGGTTCTTTAAGCAATACCGTCTGAAACCAAGCTTGCACCCTAACCCGTTACGCACTGAAATTCTGCCAGGTTTCCCACACCCCAGGTCCCAAATTTTGTTGTTGGAATGTGTTGCAGACCTAAAATGCAGGAATAAATGTTTATTAACATATAAAATGAAGTTTATGTACATTATGTAGTCATAATGGCATATAATTGTACTGTGAAAGTGTGAAAAGTTTTTAAATGGCAGTATGAGCATTCTAATATTGTCCGCCACTTCATTCTGTATGGACTTGGCAAGAAGAGGAAAGGTGAGAGTCCCCTGAGACATTTGTGAAGCTTTAAGTCCAGCTGCGTAAAGGAATCTACACCTGCCCCAATAAAGGCCCAGATAGCGATTGGGGTCAGGGGCTGAGCTATAGGACTCGTGGGAGGGTTTGAAATAAAGGCTCTATAACAAAGCTGCACGGTTGGTTTATGTTCCAACCAAACCTTTTACCCTGCTGTATAAAGACTAATCTTTTGTATCGCCTCAATACTGCTCTTTCGTGAACTACCCTCTGCAAGCTAAACAGAGACAGCGAATGCTATGTGAATTTAGTAATAATGTTTAAGCCATTCAGACTATTCTGCTTTCAAAGAGGATGTATCATATTTGTTACTTTCTATGGCTATTACCGTTTCATTGTAGGTAAACTATTGAAGCACGATCTGTATCATATATCTGTAGCTGTAATATAGCTTGCTATCATCTGAAATCCACCTGGTTTTCACCTGCTATGCTCGGCTGATCTAAGCTGTCTTCCGGGGGGACCAAACGTGCACATTCAGGCTAGCTTTAACAGCGTAGGGGATGGAATTCCAGTGGTCTAAGGGACATCTAACACTTGAATAAACATGCTGGCTTGGATCTTTCAGTAGTTTTCAACTTCAAAAAAAGTCCCTGATATTGTCTCATCTTTTACACTGCTTTAAAAAAATAGTGGCCTTTCTTCTACTTCTAGCTGAATTCCCCGGTTGAAGTGAAGGAGCCATTTTTATGTGGCAACTTGTAACTGCTATTTCAATCATTTGACTCATTTACACCTTAAAATATCTCCTCAGTGATCTAGTCGCAATGGGGTGCAATGGTCATTTATTGCAAATATTTGTAATGGCTAGTAATGTAATGTAATGTAATGTAATTAGTGGGTCTGAGCAAATGAGAGCAAACAACCGTTACAATGAAAAGATCTTGCAGCTGTAATGTCTCGCCAGTTGTGACATGAGTTAAGGCACTGGACTGCTGGTTAGAGGGTTATGGTTTGAAGTTTGACAAATGCTAAGCTGCCTCTCTTGGGCCCTGCCTTGAATATGGATGCCTGCTCTTTCTTTTTTTCAGTGAAAATGAAGCGTTGTGGAGAGAAGTGGCAACTCTGAGACAGAAACACACTCAACAACAGAAAGTTGTTAATAAGGTAACACCTTAAGTGTCTAATTCTTTGTGTGTGCGCGTGCATGCGTGTGTGTCCACTGCTCACAAAATTATGGGATACTTAAATTTCTATATATAAAATTTGCAAACATACACTATATATATATTAGTGTCTAACTAATTCTGTGCATGTGCGTGTGTACTGCTCATATATA
>JAUZST010091183.1:0-45415 GCA_034779995.1 Parotocinclus haroldoi
CGATCTACATCGCAGGGGGAATACTGCTGTGAGCATTATTTAGTTTTGCCTATTAAAAGCAACATAATCCCACAGGATTCTCCATTGCCTCCAGCAACTGGTGATAGATGTATCAAATGCTTCAGAAGCAAAGCCTGAAATAGTGCCATAACTCCTTCTTAGAGCAGTGATTATACACTTTTCTATTATTTTCATTATTTTCATTATTTTGACTTTATCGTATAATTTCCAATTCCTACTTTTATAATGTTTGTGTGTATGATGACACTAGGCAAGAACATTGTAATTTACATGTACTGCTCACAAAAAATGAAATATCCTTTAATTGTGTCTAAAAGTAGTTTGACATTCTAGTATTTTCTTTATGCTTTTAATGTGATTTGAATGTCAATTCACAAATATTTACTATATTGTGCATTATAGTGTGCATTAGAGTGATGACTAAGGCATCAGGAAAACATGCAATTGCCAAAATGCACAAGTTTTCAACAGAGTGAAGCATGCACTTCATCACTAGCTAGCAACTGACACGAAACGGATACTCAAGTTCAGACACATACACGTCTCAGCATTGCCAGTCATATTTCTGCATGTCCCCGGTGACTCTTAGTTATCTAGGCTTGTACTTTCAAATAGTGAAAATTGTCGTATTTTTTTTAACTGCTGAATATTACTTGAAAATACTTAATCTATGTAACAATATGCACATATACTGGAAAAAATGGATGATGGAGTAATACTGAAAACAATTTTGGATATAGATGCAAAAATGCATGAACTATGTTGTTGTTTGATTGTTTGTGCACGGTACAAAATCTTTGTTAACTAGTGTTATAAGTGGGTAATATGTGCATACAGTCCATGAACTTAAAAATAAAAGACGGAAGGTCTTTTGTTTAAAGCATTAAACAGTGATCGATCCATGTCTGTTTTCATTCATTCATTTTGTAATGATGATCGTATGCTCTGTACTAATAACACCCAATGCAGCAAAAAAAAAAAACTTTTGTTCTGCTGAATTTATTTTTTAATTTAAAATGGTTCATGTAGATCTGTTTCCTATCGTAATGACGAGAAAGAAGACGATTATTTAGATGGAAAACTGTTTTAAAGGTGCGCAAGGTCAGAACTCACCCATGTTTCGTAGAGAACTGTGCGCTGTTGAAGAGTTTGTACGCTGCACTGAAATGTTTCAGCTGTGCGCAGAACGGAGCTCCTGGCCATTTTATCTCCCCACCACCCACACACGTCACTGAAATTCCTGCGAACTCGATGTGAGGTGGAGTAAAAAAAATCTGAAGAATCATCAATATTCCAAGTAAAACTAATCAGCTAATGTTGTGGGTTTGTTGCAGAAATAGTTTCCGCTTTTCCAGGTAAGGGTTTGTTGTAGAACCTGTCATTTCTTCCCACATTAGTGCCATTGATCTCAAAATTAAGCTTGAATAAAGCTATATAATCTTATTTTTAAAGAGCTGCTTCAAAACTCACCTTCGTTATCTTCTTGTTAGGTCACATAAGACTGAACTATAATCGATTGTCAATTATTGTAGCATTTGATTTCATGTTTATTTCTTCTTTCTGTTTTGAATTTATAACCACCCTGCACAGATTTATAAGCCAGTTGAAGACTTCATTACTTGTGATATGGTGTTTTTTATTTATATTTTAATTTCTTTTTTAAATTATTAAATCCTAGAAAATCATGTTGCGGCGTCGGTAGGTTGCTCTGAGCATGCAGGAGGTCAAGCATGTCAGGTTTCATTTGGTTACTTAACATAAGGTACCCCAGGTATAAAAGTTCCGTATACTTTGACTGTAGAACCATGAAATGGCCAAATTACCATTCAAAATCCATAGTGGAACTCTGAAATAATTTATGGTCAGTTCTTAGTCAACCAAGTTTACAACTGTACTATGAAATTTGATATTAGAACCATGAAGTGGCCAAATTACCATCAAAAATGTACTGTTTATAGTCAAACTGTGAAAGTTCACATTAAAACTGTCAAGCAATTTACAGTTTTACTATGAAATTTCACAGTACTGGGACATGAAGTGTTTTAACATGTTGATGTTAAATCATGACTTACATACGACATACATGACATACGAAATAAAACACTCTTAAATTGTGGTTTATAACTCTTTGAACTCTGTTTATGTGAGTTTTTGTTTATGCCTACATTTAAGAGCACTAGTTAAAGTGTGGTGGCTCCCTCCTCTCCAGCATCAATTAAGTTTTTGCACCGTTTTTATTGCTTTACATATTTATTTATGTGCCCACAAAGCAGCTTTGTTTTGGACAGATTTACAGATACTCTTGTGTTTTATAACTCTGCTTTTTGATTGTCTCTGTGAATGAGAGAGCTTGAGCAGCTTGCGGGCAAGAATGACACTTGTGGACAAGGAATGCTAAAGCTACAGCAAAAAAGATACTCGCTGGGAGCTGGGTATAGTTCTCCATGTACACAGGAAAAAATGTACTGTAAAATTTCATAGTAAAACTGTAACTTTTGTAAAAGTTTTAATGTGAACTTTCACAGTTTGACCATAAAGTTCTCAGTTCTACTATCAATTTTTGACAGTAATTTGGCCATTTTGTTCTACTGTCAAATTTCATATTATAATTGTGAACTTGGTTGGCTATGAATTGATCATAAATTATTTCACCGTTCTACTATGGATTTTGATGGTAATTTGGCCACTTCATGTTTCCACTGTCACATTTCACAATACATTTTTCCTGGGTCTACCTGGTAACTTTGGGTATAGCTAGTCAGCCCCACTGACAACAGCAGAGGGAGAACAACCGACAAGAGATAACAGTGGTATGTGACAGTGGCTTAATGAATTGTGACGTAGTGAAATGCCAGCAGAACTCAATGACAATGGTGCACAGCGACACTCCAGCAGAATTCACCAGAGGTGCAGCAATCCTTTTTCTGCCATTATGGAAGTGTATGCTTACCAGTATTGAAAGCAGTAGTCCTTAGGCTACCACAGCATTTTTGTGCTTGAAAAAAAAATGTTTCAATCTGGTTAATGTCTCTCAAGCACAATGAGTAGGCAGGGAGTAGGTAGACTTGCTTTCAGCAATGGCTAGATTGTCAGAGAAAAAGCCAGACTTTTCAATAAGTAGTGTTCATTTTTTCCATTATTAGGCACCACATGAACATATTTTAAATCTGAGGACAGGCAAGTCAAAAAAATTTGCTGAAGCATGAGTTGGCGGTGTTTAAGTATGGCTGAATAGCTTGACAGGTATAGCTTGTTTAAAAGCTTCTTAACTTGATATTAGTTAAAACTTTTCACATTATAACTCAGCCTTTCACTTTTCTGAGTCACACAGACACTCTGGTACCTATCCCAGCATGCAGATGATACAGCTTACTGTTGCAGCGTTGGGCAAGAATTCCTCGACTGGCCCACTATCAGACACAGCTAATCAGTTATGATTGTGAAACCCAGTCTAGCTGGAAGGCACCGGCAGTACTCAAACCTGGGTCACTGTGGTGATGGGCTAGAATATTAGTCCCAGTTACAACCATTTCAAGTGAATAAGTTTGACTCTGTAGAAAACTTTTACCAAATATTCACCAGAAAAGTTGGTTGTTCCTTATGTACACTGATTAAGTAGTAAATTATCCATTACAAATGCTTACTTTTTAAATAGTTTATTAATTCATTTTCTATGCCAGCTAATTTCAACTCAGGGTGCCAAGTCACCAGGGTCTATCAACCAAAGCAGGATACAAGGTGGGAATCTCCAGCCTCAATGTATATTCCACCACATTACCTCAGTATTGCCATCCTATGGCAATATACTGCATATTCAGTAACCATTAATAAAATATTTCATAATAAATATTACAACATTGCTTACTTAATAAAGTTTTATCCTATTGATCCACTAGAGCGCCATAAACAAAATATAACCATTAATGCATGACATCCACTAGAGTGGACAGTTTGATAGAAGTCCTATCAGCAACTTAGCTAATGTAAAAATATTTTTTATTTGTTTTTGCAAAATAAGAGTTTAACAGATATTCCAGAAGTCAGATTGTCATGTTCACTGCCAACTTCCATTTTGGATGTACGGTTTGGATATTTTAGGGTTCTTTGTCAATAAAGTGCTTTCATATGGGGCCCCCTTGTGGAGGCCGAGAGGAGTTTAAATTGCCATGGCAATATCAGATGGATACTTGTTTTGTACTGTTTTTTCAGGTGCTATAAAGCAATGATTTGAGATATCAGGCAAAGAGGATTTACGTACAACTCCTTCTGAACAGCTCTTCAGTCAGTTAGGGTTTAACAGGTTTAACAGAGTAGTATTGCCCGTTTACAGTATCACTTGTCAAAGGAAGCAACATGTACTTGAAATAGGTTGTCACAATTATTTAATGCAAACTATGGAATCATCATACTTGGATGGATGTTCACCTATCCTATAACATTGTACCAAACATGGAAATCACAAATATGATATCAAAAACCTTTGTTTAGCTGAATATTCTGGCTTTGGGAAGCATACCATAAACAAAGTAAGTTTAATTATGTTAATCAAATCAAATAAAAATTTATTTAAAAAAAATATTTTTACAATGGTGCATTTACAATCTTATATTATCTTAAAAGGCCAATCCCAAGTTGAGCAAGCCTAGGGTGACAGTGGAAAGGTACAAATGAATATTTAATGAATAAAATACTAATTAAATCAGATGAAGCAAAAAATATGGACCCACTCAATGTTGTTCCATAGAAAGCAATATGTTCAACAATGACACAAGACAAATTTCCAGCCAACCAACAGGTTAATTGTATGTTAATTTTTGTTTGAAAAATATGCGATGGGGTTCTAGAGATATCTTTGGTATTCATTGGCCCACACATAATTACACCCCGTCTATTAGCCTTGAGTTGATACAAATATTGAGTTGATACGTTTCTATTAATTAGAAAATGAGATTCAGAATATCAGGCTACAAATGCAACTATGGAGCATTGCAGTGCTCTGTACATGTACTTTCATATCATTGCAGACAGTATGAACCCAGTATATTTAATGTCTTGTTTGATCAACTTAATTGTATTTGTTAATAAACATCAATTCTTGCATTTATGGCCTGCAACACATTCCAAAGAAGTTGGAAAAAAAAATGGGGTTTAGATTTATGGGGTGATTTCAAACAGGTGATGTCAACAAGTGATTATAACCATGATTTAAAAACAGTGTCCATAAAAGATTGAGTCTTTGAAGAGCAAAGTTTGGCAGAGGATCTCCAGTGCTCAACAAATGTGTGAGAAAATTACTGAAATGTTTAAAAACAATGTTCCTCAAAGAAAGACTGGAAGGGATTTCTAGATTTCAGCCCTAACTGTTGCTATGCATTAATGCTGCCTTCACAGATGTGTAAATGACCTTTGCCAGGGCACTGACACAGCTCCACACCATGACAGTCCCAAGGTTTAGGACTTGGTGCTGATAACAGTCTATTGGCCTTTTTGTCTTTCTTCTAGAGCATTTTATTGGTGCATTTTTTCCAACAAAAAAAAATACGGAATATTGATTAATCTGACCACAATACACGTTTGTATGGTGTAATGGTCCATCCTAGACCAGGACAGTCTCTGTGCTGTAATTTGTTTAATGATATTTTGCACTGCAGAGAAGTATAAGAAATATGCAAATCCCCTTTACTTTTCTCACATATTTACTGACAAACTGGAGATGTTCTGCCCATCTCTACTCCTCAGAGGCTTTTGAGGATACTGATTATAATTATTTTGAGATGCATTTCTGCAGGGCTTGTAAATATATCCCAAGTAACAATAATATTCAGCCTAAATGAGTCTGGCATTCTTTTGACCTCTCTTCTAACTGGTGCACACTAGATGTTTTCAGTTTCCATCTGAGTAAATTCTATAGAGACTGTTGTATGTAAAAATCCATGGAGATGAGCAGGTATAGAAATACTCAAACCAGCAAAACTGTCACACAAATTTATATAATGGAATCATTGAGAAAAAAAAAACTTTTCCCAATGATAACATGCAAGATTAAGATGAACATTATCTGAAGGCTTATGACAGTAACATGAGCATTGAAAAAAACAGAAAAATAATAATTTTCAGTTATCAAAATGTAATAGTAATCATTCAGTCTATTTTCATTTTATTTGTATTTGTTTTTAAAGGTTTGGATTTTTAATTAATAGTTCATAGTAATCATATACAAATAGACATTTATGGAAAGTAATTTCAGAATTCAAAACACATTGATAAATAAATGGTAGTGTGCACCAACATTAAAAAACACAGAAAATAAATGCATTTTGATAAAAGCCACAAAATTTGATTCTACCAAGTTCCACACAGATCATTAATTCAATGTGTGAGATCATAAGTTATGATCCCTCCATAACCACTGCTCCACTTTTCCATCTTGCTTATAATCATTAAAACATGTTTTACTGGAAAATGGTTGCATTTTTCCAAGTTGCATTGTTTTTTCATGATGTATCTCACAGCACAATCATGTATGAAGTCCAATGTTAGACATTTATTATTGATGTTGTGCTAGGCAAGTATAATTGTATTTTTAAAAGGGCACTTGTGGCTGCAAGACAGTTGTCTAACTAGTCTAAGTGTTTAACTAGTGTTGACCAACTGTATGTGAGTCAAGTTAACCTAACACAATAGCAATTGAGTATAAAATACATTAATACATACTTAAGATAATTCATTCATTTTCATACTGACTTCTGGGCCTCTTATAATAAGTGGTATTACAAGGAAAACCAAAGTACCTAAAGCCAATTTGCAGACAAGGTGTGAATTTCATAGGTTATTGAGAAATCTAAATACACTTTACAAAAAAAGATTTTGCTTTGTACTTCAGGGATTTGGGGCTGCCGAGCATAAAAATCATCTATGTAATTTCCTTATCATATAATTACTAACAATGTTTTGCGCATGTAACCACCTTTGGTGTTATTCTCCATTATATAATGTAAGTCTACTACCATACTGCCCACAAGGCACAACATTTTGGTCAGGCCAAGAATGAACTGATTGTTAGTGTAATGTTGTCTTTCTTGGTCAGCATTCTTAGGTTAGACAGGCAGGATATAAAAGCATGTTGGCATACGTTCCACAGGCATTAGCATAATGAGTATACGTATCAACAGGATATACTTAATATTGAATTTGGATGCCAGAACACCTGAATCAGATGTTCTTCTTGGTGCAGTCAGTGATAGTCATAGTGGAAAGTTTTACCATGACAATAGAACCATGGAAAGGCAGTATCAGGGCAATTAGATGCTGGCCATCTATTGTTGGATACTGACTCGAGTCGCTTCAGATGATGAGTACAATAAAGTCAGCTGCAAAACTAAAACATGTCAAATTCATCACAAAATGTGATAAAGCAAATCTGAAATCAGACTGGTGCAGTATGGAAAATGCAAATGAACCTGCAGTGTGTCTTACATTTCCTTTGACTTTTATTTCTTTGCAGACAGTATGAAAATATTTAATGTTCTGTCTAGTCAGTTTCTTTTCATTTGTAATATGCAATAATTCTTGTATTTCAGTCCTGCAGCACATATGAAAACATTTAAGACCAAGTTAGTGTTAGTTACTAGATTTTAGACCATGTGATAACAACAAGCTATTGTATTAATGATTTGGTACAAAAGCAGTGTCCAGGAGCAAAGATAGTCAGGGGATCTAGTGTTTGGTAACACATTTATGAGAAAATCATTGAATGTTGAAAAACATGTTAATCAAAGAAATATTGAAAGAAATTTACACATTTCTTATTCTACAGAGCATAATATGTGATTCAAGGAACATGGAATTTAAACATTTTGTTAAACAAAGTTTGTCAAACACTACATTACAGAGTTACATTCAGAAATGTCAATTAAAACTTTACTTTGCAAAAAAGAAACCTCATGTTTACCATGTCAAGAAGAAGCTCTAACTTGGCTTAGAGGCATGGAAGGGATGGAAAAAGCAACAGTCTGTCATGGTATCGGGCTGTGTCATGTGATGGCAGCATTAATGCAGAAAAATACAGTAAGAATTTATAGCAACATATGCTGCATTCAAGATTCATCTTTTCCTAGGATGTTCATGCATTTTTCAACAAAAACCACATGCTACACATATTACAAATGCATGGCTTTAGAAGAAGAGGGTATGGATAATGGACTGGCCTGCCTGGAGTGCTCCACAATAGAGAATGTCCAATTAATTTCAATGCAAGTAAATTAATGTTAAAGTACATGTAAGGAATACTGTATTTTTAGCATGTTTTGATTTTGTTGTATTCATGAATCTTGCAGCCACATTGGCCTTTTATAGGAAAGAATAGACATCAGTTATATAAGAGATTAAGCCCCTCATATACCATATCAACATATGTAATTTCACCTGTTCATGTCTTTAAAATAAAAATAATCATAATATTTAGAAATTTGGCAGAAAGATTATTTTCGTTTTGCAATATTACCTGTGCAATCATAATTTTCTCATAATCTCGCACTGCTAACTGGAATATAGAAAATACACAACTCCAAACCCTGAATGACATATTACATAGTTAAACACACACATTTATACAAGCTTTTCAAAAGCAATAAATATTATGGTACACAGTTATAGTCCTTAAAGCAGTCACACTTTTCAGAGTGCCTCTAAGTGACTGTGACAGTACTTTCATGTCTTCCTGAAGCATTAACAATGGAACAAAAGCATGTGGTTTCATATGGTCCATAGTGTTCCATGGCTGAAATAGTGTCGTTAAAAGTTCAAACTTCAGTTGATTTTGTTACGCGATTATTTTCTTGAATCTGTGTTGTGAATAAATGAAAAAAAATGCTATAAGTTATCAGAACAATTTCACTATACCAAAAGTATCAACTGTATTATGAATACTCACATTACTGGGTGTTTCACAGGTAATTTGGTTTAGTGTTTCTCTGGATTGTATGGGTTTGCCAGTGTGTTCCTGATGATTCATTTCAATTTTGTTGCTGCATGGCTTCCTCATGCAAGTGACAGCCATATTTGAGGAATGTTCTTCTAGTCCACCACCTGTCAAAGACCTGCGGCTACAACTAGACCTGCTAAAGCCACACTCTCCAGAGGATTCTGAACAGTCCACTAAAACAAAACATGAGAAATGACACTCAGCTGAAAGTATACGTTTTTACTGTTGAATTATCTAGTAACGTTTGCTACATGGCCAAAGGTATGCACACATCTCTTCAGATTAAATCATTTTAGAATTATCCATTGCAAACAGATAAATTAAATGAATATGCACATCTTTAAGCATACCAGTATAAGACAATACATTGGCATTAGAATCAGTTGTACAAAAGAACTGATTCTACCTTCTTATTCATTCTCCTACAACATGGCCCAAAACATTTGGTTCTCTGGAATAATGATTTGGCAGATTCTAGGGCAATTATACCTGTTTCACAGCATAGCTAAAACTGTAAAAGAGTTATCTGGGGCTGTTTTTGATGCCCTTTTGAAAAAGTGAAGGAATGGCTTCATGCTACAGCATAGACTGACGTGTTTATATGGGCTTCATGTGGTCATACTTTTAACCATATATAACACCTTTATTAATATTAGCATAATCAAGCCTGATCTGGCTTGACCAGAACCATTCAGCAGTGCTCCATGACTCTGGACACTCACAGTGGCCATCAGAAAAAATCTAGTTATAAAAACTAAAAGTATAAGAGAGAGAAAATATATCAAATAAGATTCAGTTTCTTGCAACA
This sequence comes from Parotocinclus haroldoi, assembly GCA_034779995.1. Taxonomy (NCBI): domain Eukaryota; kingdom Metazoa; phylum Chordata; class Actinopteri; order Siluriformes; family Loricariidae; genus Parotocinclus; species Parotocinclus haroldoi. The sequence continues at coordinate 9,813 of JAUZST010091183.1, forward strand.
AGCACTTACTGTTTTGTCTGGTATTTTTATGGTCTAAATCATATTCTGCCAGTGCAGTACAGACCCGGCCAAGGTCAGTTGCCGATGTATCTCCTCTATGACCATTTTGGTAACCAGCAGGTGATGTAGAACCCCATCCAGAGGATGAGGAAGATGACGAATGGCTGCAGGATGATATATTACTGGCTGCACCAATAGAATGTGGTCTCTGTGCACCCTGAGTGTTGGACCTCCCAGAAAAAGCAGTTGTCTTACAATCTGAAAACATAGAACATGTTAAGAATAAATAAAATGGTTATACAAGCCAGACTTTCCAGGCATAAATTAAATAAAATACGGTATTTTTATCTGTTAATGCTGTCTGAGTCAACTATCGATAGCATTTTAAAATTATCTTTCAAATTGTAATCATTATTAGTTAATGGTTTCTATTATTTGTAGTAATTCACCTCGTCCTGTTGGAATGCAGTTTATTGCACGGTCACATATGGCAGCTTCACTGGGCTTAATATCCATGAAAGGCTTATTCCCAATTCCCATAAACACTCTCTCCTGCATACGGATCTCTGTGAACAGATATAGACATTAAGAAGTTACTGTATGTATATTTGTGTGAAGGCAAAAATGTATTGTTTAAAAGTGAGTGTTTTTTTTTTAATTCTGTTTTTAAAAAAGTTTTTCGGCGCGGTTTATTATTTTACCCCAATCCCTTAATGTTAAGTTTCCGTTTCTCCTTCAGGTTTCGTATGATGTTTGTTTTTCATTTACTGCAGCGATCGATTGGTTGGTTTCTTTTGTCACGCACCTGTTTTTCATTTCAGTTACCGGTAATTATTTTCTGCTTATTTAAGCTCACTAGATTAATGTTGTTAGTTATCTGTGTTTCCACCGTTGTGTGCACTGTTGTGTCCCTTTTTTGTTTCTTTTGTTTAGTCCTTATCGGACTCCGCCACGTTGATTCCCTGGCAGCAGATGGCGCCTGGGAATCGCCGTCGGTGGGGACTGACCCCGGACCCGCGACTGATACAGCTCACATTAGGGTCCGCGGCTGGAGGGTGTCATCTTCGGATCCCCGGCCACTAGAGGAGGCCTCCAGATCGCTGTGGGACCCTGGCATTTAAGCCATCATGAGGACCCTCAGCCACAGAGCCATTACGGCCGTACCGCGACCCCCTTCGTCTTCCAGGAATGGTCTCGCGAGATCTTCAGGATGCCCTCTCGTAACAATTTCTAGCCCTTATTTGTGGAATTATTTAATTAATATTTCAAATCCAGCCACCAGGAAATCTTGGGAGTTTGTACAAGCTTACAATAGATCAGATGTCAGATAAACCGCCCAACGTGATACCAAATTGAATATGTATTTAACAACTCAATTTTAGAACACAAAACATAATGTAACCACTGAAAATCATTGTAACTAAGAACTGAAACACTGGAAAATAAGAACTCAATCATTCTCATTTTAAATGTGTAGTGCACATTTGTGTTTTCAAAATCATAGCATAAAGCTGGATCCTAATCTAAAGGAATTTCAATTCGATTCTAATGCACTTTGTTAGGGTATTTTTTACACTTGTGCCAAAAACATACATTTGCACCCTCTATCAAACAACTTCTCATTTTGAGAAGGATGTTTGACAGGCATGTAAACAACGGAAATCATTATACATCTAGGCTAAAACAAACTGCTTTCAGTTTGTTTTTACCCTTGCCCAGATGTGTTAAACACTCAGTAAATTAACTCTACATAAACACTGTTAGTTAGTTCTAATGAAGCTCTGCTTACTGACCTCTGTTGTGAATAGCCTGCTCCCAAAGAATCCTTTCCAGATCTTTGGTCCAGGCTTCCTTGATCTCATGGGTTCTTGCCTGAATTGTGTATGTGTCATGTGACTTTTGCCGCCGAAACCAGATTTCAAAGCACAATCCACTATCTCCACAGGTATGTGTCATCCCTATGTCAGACGTCTGTCAAAGTAGTGATGAGAAAATTACTGTAGTTTGATTAATGGATTTTACTGTAGTATTTCATAGCGTGGCATGGTAACTGCTCCGTGGCTGACAAGAAGGCTTTATAAAGAGTTATTAACACTGCACAAAGTATCACTGAGACCTATCTTCCAGACCTGGAGGAGAGCTACAATTCTTATTGCCTATGAAAGATGAGCAGCATAATTACCCTCACATTTGCCATGCTTCCATCTGGAAAGATTATTGAAGAGTTTCTACCTCAAAGCTCTAACTATACTAAATCAGCACTTCATACTGCACTCTAATCCAACATCAACTTCAATGAACTACATTACTGCCTATATTATAGTGCAACTTTACACTGGAATATAACAACAAGCCTTAGGATATTGCAAATTGTGCAGCAATAAATTTTACTAAATACTGCATATCCAGTGAATAAAACATTAATAATACATTAATCAAGCAAGGATTATGCTGTAACTATAATACAATTGTACAGTAATAAACTATAGCAAAATATAATGTGTCTGTGTGCAAGCATATGCACATGTGCAAGGAAACCTTTTGTTTCAAACACTGTTTTCTATATAAGTAATATTGAGTCTCTTAGACCTTCATTTCATAGTATTCTGTATATCGACAATAAAAAAAGTTCCAATCTGCTGTGTTCTATTCTAATAACTTGGATGAAGAAGTAACTATGTTGTGAGATTACCTTGAATGACTGCTTGTAGATATATGTGTCATTCCCAAACTCAGTTCTCTTGGTCTTGCTAAAAAGGATAAGTTCTTGAAAAAGAAATATATGTCGATAACATTTCTTCTTCCTAAAGTAGACCAAGAACTCATCTTGATGAATTAAGTGCCCTTGTTCCTTGAGGTTCACCTGTGTAGAAACATCATCGTTAATTCAAACCTTCTTTAAGGTGGAATAGACAGTGAAATGATTTCAACCACCAAGCCGTCTTAATACTAATAATTATATCCACTAACATCGAATATGGTACAGTAAATATATCATATATAAACCAGCTGCATCATTAATGAGTATAAGCTGTACTCCATTTAGCAGAACAATGATACAGAAACAGACTTTATTGCCATACTCAGTGAACAGGATTCACAGACTAGGAATTTGTTTCAGCATAAAGGTGCACATGAAACATGAAGAATATCACACTGTAATTAAAAAGCAAATACAAAATAAATCTCTAAATACAAAATAAAATAAGATAAATGATACTGTATAAGGGTATGTGCAACAGAGAGCAACAGTGCTAGAGTTATTGAAGTAGAGATTTTAGTAATGTGATTATAAACTGTTCATGAGTCCAACGGCAGAGGGGAAAACTGTTCTTGTGACGGGAGGTTCTGATCTGAATGGACCGAAACCTCCTGCCCGAGTGGAGCGGTTCAAACAGTCTGTGCGCAGGGTGTGATGGATCAGCTGTGATCCAGCGTGCTTGCCCCATAGTCCTGGAGATGTACAGGTCATGGAGAGAGGGGAGGCTACATCCGATCACGTTCTCAGCAGAGCACACAATGTAGTCTGTCTGTCCCTGGCAGTGGCCCCGGCATACCACACCGTGATGGAGGAGCTGAGGATGGACTCAATGATGGCAGTGTAGAACTGCACCATCAGTTGGGTCTGCAGCTTGGCTTTCCGCAGCTGACACAGGAAATACATCCTCTGCTGGGCCTTCTTGATGAGGGAGCTGATGGTCGGCTCCCACTTGAGGTCCCAGGTGATGGTGGTGCCGAGAAACCGGTAACAGTTCACAGGTGTGATGGGAGTGTCGATGAGTACGTTTCTGTCCTGAAGTCCAGGATTACTTCCACTGTCTTCTGGGTGTGAGCTCCAGGTCACCAGCCGATCCACCTCCCTCCTGTAGTTCCATCACCGTCCGAGATGAGCCTGATAAGGGTAGTGTCATCTGCAAACTTAATAAGCTTAACAGAATCATGGCTAGAGGTGCAACAGTTGGTGTAAATAGAGAAGAGCAGAGAGGATAGTACACAACGTTGCGGAGATAATGTGTTTAAGATCTGTGTGTTCGAAGCATTCTTTCCTAGCCGTACGCACTGACTTTTTGTAAGGGGGTCTGTGATCCATCCACAGGTGGAGTCAGGCACATTAAGCAGAGAGAGCTTGTCCTGGGGCAAAGCAGGAAGAATGGTAATGCAGAGCTGAAGTACACAAACAGGATCCTAGCATAGGTTTCTGAGGAGTCCAGATGCTGCAGGATGAAGTGGAGGGTCAGGTTTATGGCATCATCTACAGACCTGTTGGCTCTGTAGGAAAACTGAATAGGGTCCAGAAGGGGGTTGGTAATGTACTTGAGGTGGGTTGAAACCAGACATTCAAAAGTCTTTATGTCCACAGAGGTATAGGCCTGCAGTCTTTGAGTCCTGTGACACGTGGCTTCTTTGGGACAGGAACGATGAAACAGGCTGGGACGTAGCATGATTCCAAGGAAGAGTTGAAGATTTGTGTGAAGACCAGGGTCAGCTCATTAGCACAGTGTCTCAGGGTGGAGGGAGACACATAGTTTGGGCCCGCAGCCTTATGTGGATTCAGCCTCCTGAACAGCCTTTTCACATTCTCCTCTTGGACTGAGAGTGCAGAGCGGGGAGGGGGGCAATCCAAAGTGGTTGAGCTTGGAGTAGTGTGCGGATGATACAGAGGTTAGCACTGATGCCCCAACTCCGCAATTCCTGGTTTGATCCCAACCCTGTGCTCCGACTGTGTATAACTTGCATGTTCTCCATGTGTATGCATGGGTTTTGTCCGGGTACTCCAGTTTCTTCCCAAATGCCAAAGACATGCGTGTTAGGTTATTTAGTGTTTCCAAACTGCCCTTAGTGTGTGAGTGCGTGTTAAAAGTGTGTGGGTGTATGTGCCTTTCGATAGACTGGCAGCCTGTTCTGGGTTGTTCCTGTTTTGAGTTCTGTTCTGCCACGCCCCTGACTAGGAACAAGCGGATAAGAAAATGAATGAATAAATGTACTCAGTTTGCCAAATAAAATAACAGGATCAGCTTCTTGCAACAAGAAATAACATCAGCTGAACTTTGTGAATATCTATTTGTTTTAGCTCTTGTTGTTTGGGTTCCTACCTTTGCCCCGGAGCGTTTGGCCGTGCTCGCCGGTGAGGTGGCGTATATCCAATATCCTGATTGCGACCTGATTCCGAACAGCTGCTTCTCGTGCTATATAGGCATGGGTTTTCATCCCATGAAAACCAGGTCATCGTCATTCCACCATCATTTGATCTCCGTTCTGTACGCACGCTTGACCAACTTCACACGTGCGCCTGAGCTCACGCTCGCCCCCTGGCACTTCGGTGCCTTCTGCGCTCTTTTGAGTCTCACTCTAGTCGGCTGCCCTCTCGAAATGAGACATGCCCCGGGTAGAGCAGCATCCTGGCTGCATGTTCAATTAATACGCGTCTCGGCATGGCTTTCCCGTGCTACATGCGCATTTGAGCTCTTTGCCGTTTGGACTACCTCCATACCTCGTCACTTGGGAGACATCCCAAGTCGTGCTCTCTGCACGCTTGCCCCGTATGCGCTACGGCGCCCTCTCACGATCAGTTTGCACATTGCTCCCAGTCCCAATATCCTTTAGATTTTTTTGTGTTCAGGAGTCTTACTCTACGCTCTTAATCCCTTTTCAGTTGTTCTATATTATTTCCCCATCATTATTATACGTCGTGGGATACGTCTATCCTGCATACTTGGGTCCTATCAAAAACCACTACATCTTGTAACACTTGTAATGTGTGAACATCTGCTTTTGCTAGCATTGGTCATGACAGTATTGCCAATTTTTGACCAACCATCAAGTGCTGTCTCGCCACAAATTTAAGCACCTTACTAGTGAGATGACTTTTTAAATCAATGGATTCTCCTTCACTTTGACATCATTTTAACTTTGCCTCTCTTCTGCAGACTTCTGCATTCGTTCTCTCTCATGAGAGACTATTTATGTAATTTGAGGCATCATCATGCCTGGGTTAATTCTGTGTGTGGTCTGCTTCCATTCATTCTAGTGTGGCGCTTCAGGTCCTTCAGGTTTCTTGTTGAGTGTGCATGTGATCAGTTCTTAGTTGCCACCCACTCAATTAGCGTGTCTTCAAATAATTTTACCTTTCTGCTGTTCAGCATGTTTATGAGGCCCTGTTTTTGCTTTGTCCCTGTTTAGCTCTCATTTATTAATTTGTTTTGCCCCTTGCACTAACATCCTATGAGTTACAATCGAGAACAATAGCTCACAATAGACAGAATACTTTGGATTCATGGCGTGTTTGTATTCCATTTGTTCTATTTGTATTCACCTGTCAACAGTGATCACTTAGTCCACCAAAGCATAATATTATCTTTTCTTGAAATTCAATGTGTGTTGATGGGCAAAGATGGTATTGCAAGATTCCATTCTTTTGTTATCATACCAGTAGAACAAACTTATTTACTTTGGAAAGACTTCTACTCAATATTTTAACCTGTCAAAACAGAGGAACTTTGTTAAGTCTGTTCCACTTACATCACACTCTTGGATGTCATCCATGGCAAGTAGGTTGTTGCCATGACGAAGCTGGAACTGAATGACCTCCAGTGCAGACTGTATCTCAGCATGTTCATGACCTTTGTGTGATGTCAATTCACACTCCTGTAACATATCCTGCAGAAGCAGACTGTATTTACTGATGCGCTGCACTGGCTTCAACAGGTATGAAGACAGATCCATCCTATCCCCTAGCTGCTGCTGCTTATGCTACAAAGTACAACAGTGGGGAAAGAGTTTCAGCATATTTCCCATTCCAACATTATGTGAATATACATTAGCAGTTAGATACAGAAAACAATATATAAATATATAATAGTGACATTTCTTTGGTTCAGCAAAACATTTAGTATGCATGAATTGAGCCCTTATTGAGTCCTTACCTTAAAAAACTCTTTTCCATGGTTAATGATTAAGTGATCTGAGCGGGGTTTATTCTTGCTGTACAGTGCATAGAGACCAAAACTCTCTTTCTGGATTTGGAAAAGATTTAGATAAATAATCATGAAACAGTAACAGAAATAGTAATCATAAAATAAGATAATATATACAGCCAAAAGTCAACTAGCAAAACTAGCATTTTTTTTTGTTTTTATTGTAGGTCATATAATCAGTATAGCAATCTGAGTAATAAATTGAATCTGTTTTTTGGAGGGTTACAAATTTTGTAACAACCCCAAATCAGAAAACTGTTGTGACATTATAGAAATTGCAGTGTAAGAAACAGTGTTTCTTGCATTTACATTTACTATTGACCTTCATTAGTCATCTAGAAGTTGTTGCAAAGGTTTAAAGTGTTTTTGAGCATTATACTGCTGCAGTACGAATCCTTCTCCACAAAGTCCATTCTTAGATATTGGCCCTCATAATACAAAGAAAGTTGCTACTGCATTTGGATGCATGGAACCAAGTTTTTTTCAGCACTTGTGTATGATAGTCATCAGCTGAAAGCAACTTACATGTCGCAGAAAACAGTGTCCCACACGAAATGGATCTCTTAGGCAAAGCTCGAGCTCCTTCAGAAAGTGGTGTTGATGAAACTCTTTGAGTTTCTCTAAGTTTCCAAAGATGCTTCCGTGCTGGCCCCTCAAGTCTTGTGGTACATCTGGGCGCTCCAACTCTGGAAAGTAGTGCTCCATGACATAACTTAGGGCCCTCACATACTCTCTCTCTGTCTGCAGCAACTCCTCTATGATGTGCTGCAGTTTACTGTACAAACATCACAGTACATAATATTCAGAAAATTATTTTAAGTCATTCAGAAAATAATTAGAAATGATTTAACATATTTATCCTATTCCAGTTTCTGGTGTATTTTTGTCCCTCCTATGTTGCTGGTTTATTATCAAGAACATGGGTTCATAATAAAAAAAAACATTATAAATGCAGCTTGACCTAATTCAGTGGAGTCTGCATGTCCTCCCTGTGTCTGTATGGGTTTACTCTGTGTACTCCGGTTTCCTCCCACAGTCCAAAGACATGAGTGTTAGGTTAATCGATTACTCTAAATTGACTTTGACTTGAGTGTGTATATATTTGACTAGTCTTGAAATAGCCTTGTGTAGATATGTATAGATATATAAATATAACCTTGTGTGTGTCGCTAAGATGGGCACTGATGCTGATAGCAATGTTAAAGAAGCCAAATAATAAACTTAATATCATAACATTTAAATATATCATATTAGATCTATCATATTAAAAAGTATACATTTGGCCAGTTTTCCTGTGATAGGTGAGGTTTCATGCATCAAGAATGATACATTTTGAGAGTGCCTATTATTTTAAAATATGCCTATTATTATTTATATGTAAGTTTCTTTCTGCCGGAACTTTGACCTCTTTTATTTTATTTTCACCTGATGAAACCAATGAAAGATCTGCACTTGTATTTGCTTTTTAGTGACTTGCGTGATACTGAGATGATAACGTATTGACATATTTGGATGGGATTATTAAACTATATTGAAGTAAGTTACAGGTGTAGTAGTGTACAGTTTACATATTGATGTTTAGTAAAAACAGATTTCCATATTCACAATGAAAATTAATTATCACAAACTATTATTTTTAATTATTATTAAATTTGAGAAAATGCCATCAATTCCTGACTTAGTACCACACTAGCAAACCCTAAAGTAACTCTTTCATGCATGAATTACTAAATAAAGGTGGACTTTTTTTCAGTGATCTTACAATCCTAAACAAGATTTGTCCTACTGTTTTTTCTCAAACAGATAGATTAAAATAGAAACAGATAGATTAAAATAGATTCTCAATCTATTATTTTGCCAAAGATACACAACTGCCCACCGTACTGGACACCATGCATTAATGGTTGAAAATGCACTTCAATAGTGAAAGTAGCTTTTTTTTTTAAAACAGTTGTTTGCAAAGGTCAGACAAAGAAAACACATTAATAATTGATTAAATATATGCCATTTTTGTCATATTTTAATTAATTTCCGACTATGCAATTTAAATTTAACCAACTATTCACAAAACAGCAAATAACTGCTTCAAGTCAACTGACTTGTATTTGTATGTACTTGTGTTGTTTTTTTGCAGAATAACAGATTTTAACAAATATTGCAATGTCAAATGATCATGTCTGCCAAACACCACTTATGATGCCCAATATTTCAGGGTGAGAATGTTACTTAGAAAAAGCAACACAGGTGCAGTAAAATGTAGAGGAAATGTCCATATGTTGGTTCGAAGCAAGTATTCCAATTTATGTGGCTTAAAATTGCATTCTGTTCATAAAAGGGGTTAACATATTATAGAACTAATAACTACAGTTACTGATTTGGGCTTCATTATATTTCTGTAGAGCATGCTTTCATATTTATACCTATATTTATTGCACAATACAAAATATTTTTAGAATACAGTACATATAAACATATTTATTTAATTATATATATGATATGATGAACAGCAACCTTATTTTGAGGGTTCAAGTGACTATTTTTCTAACTTACAGCACATTACCGCTGCTTTCAAGTTGACCAGAGCTGCAGACTGTGGTATCCTGGAGAGTAACTGAAGTTCTGGGACGACTAGAGTGGGACTCAGGGATATTTTCATCTGAATTGTTAATTTCTCTCTCTTTTATCCAAACCTGGCTGGTACTGGAAATGCTAGAGCAGAAGCTTTCTTGCCGAGATAGCTGTGATTCCTGGTCATCTAAATAGACAGCGGGCTGGTCTCTGATAGCCATCTGGTTCCATTCCAATGCCATGTTGCAAATGTCTGAGGAGATGCTTGCTTGTTGGTGCTCCAAATGTTTCTGGTCATATGGCAGTACATTGGGTTTGCCTGTATGATGTTTTTGATGCACAGATGCTTGGTGACAGCCTGATGAAGAACAAAAGAACTTTATGCATGATCCCTCACTATGTGATCGTCCTAATGCTCTATTCCAATCTGTAAGGTCAACATTCCGAAGGTCAACCTCACTGTGATGTTCACGGGAGTACCCCGTTAATTTGACATTTTGTATTGACGATTCATTGTCTTTTTTTGATTGGTCCAAAAGTAAGTGTGTGTTTTTTTTCAGCTGGTCACTTGGAGTCTTTTGCGTAATCACAGAGGGTATGATCTGTGGAAAACATTGGGTTTCTTTTACCTGTGTGTCCTCAGACTTATCATGTAATTTAACCAGGCTCCCCATTTCACATCTAGCAGGACTGCCTTGATTTGCCAGTGAGTGCTCTCCAACCCATTGAGAGTAGGAGGATTTGGCTATTCCTGGAAACATGTCTTCTGATGAAGTTTCGACATTCCTCAGCATTTCATCAGCTTTCTGTAGAAATCTTTGAGTTGTCTGGTTTGTAACATACACTAGAAGTTTATCCTCTAGTCTCTGCTTGACTTTCTGGCATACAGACCAGGCCTCACTCCACACATGTTTAACTTGTGTATGTTTCTCAGTCATAGTTTTACTATTCTTCATTGCAAAGTGTTCAGGAGTAAAGGCTTTGAATCTCTCCTGAAAGGATTTCAAGTTGTTGAAGTTGGCCTCCATCGCGTAGCAACCCATCTCCATGTGTTCCAGGTAGTGACTGCATTCTCTGGCTAAATCCAAAGCCTGACAAATGAAAATTGGTGTTTTTTAAAAGATTTAATACATTTGTGCTTCCAAATATTTAAATCTGAAAAAGTGAAAACAGACAGCTGATGTGTGCTAACCTGCTCACAGAAAAGATGCAAGAGGATTAATGTCTTCAAGTCGGATTTATTCTGTTCGACTTGCAAGAGAAAAGCTGCCATATTAGTTTTGAACCTTGTCACGTTAATGTGGAACATATTATTCTCAGGATAATGTGTTCCCTGGATCCTTCGTTCAATATCTTTTATTAGTGACATTGCTTTCTCTTTTTTGTCCTTTAGAAGAAAAAAGATGTTATTTCACACTAAATGTATAACAAGTTAAACAACAACATGCTATAAAAAAATAAGTTTTCTAAATTCATTTATGAAATTAATGTCAAGCCACAAGTAGCCAGGAATAATCAGTTTTTTTTACCTTTGCCTGGGTGAGGACAGAATTAAGTTCTGTTTGTCTTTTCTTTAGTCCCTCACTTGTTTCTGCTGTTGTGTCATTATGCCATCTAATTACTTTCTCCTCACACCACTCCCTGATCTGTGAATCACATTCCAATTAAAAGTTTTATTGTGTCCATATAAATACACTTTTGTTGAAGTATATGTATATAGTCTATGCGTGCTGGCGTGATGCAGCAGTCTGATATGCTAGTCTGCCAGAGCATGGACATCAAGCCAGGTCACTGGCACAACAGGCTGATAAAGAGAATGCCATTTGGGAAATCTCCTGCAATGGAGACCCCTACCCAACCCTGTTATGGGCCGGCTTCCCATATAGAGCAGGCTTAAGAAACAACCCTAGACAGGGCAACATCGTATCCATCATAAGCTTTATGATGGATAAAGCTTTATGATGGAATCTGAACGTTTTACTCGACTTTCAGAGAAAATGCTAGCGTAAATGCAGCGTTGAAAGCTGATTTGTTGTAAAGGTTGTTTCAAATTGACAAAGCTACTGAAGTAGTATGTAGTATGAAATGCTTCAGCATTGTACCAAGTTTAAAGATCTACAGTCTCCTAGTACATTAGCCAGGACTGTCTAAAACGCTTAATGTGAATAAACCGTAATGTTGCTTAATGCACCACCAACTACCTAGGAAAAAAACTTATCTTAGGAAAGGAAATTAATAATTATTACATAAAGCTTTCTTCCCAACCTTTTTTACTCATCACATTTGACATTTCAGCAGTAGGAATAACTTTGATCAGTTGTAAATGAGAGAACTTTGGTGGTCACCACATACTAGAACATTAGGTTTTTTACTTATAATAGGCTTTAATGAGATGCAAACTCAATTATCGTGATTGAGAAACAGGTGACATGGGAGAGAACAGAAGCATGTCAAGCTGGAGTAGAGAGCCACACATTGGCAATTCTGTAGGGAGCATGGTCACCCAAGACTGCCAAAACACTCTGAGAGCGATGAGGCATGGACAGGATCAGACAAGTGAAAAATTAAAATTGTGCCCGTGTTAATATTATTTATATATAAGTTACTGCAACTACTGAATTATATTTAACAAAATATGGAGGTCCTACTGTGTTGAGTTGCTCTTCTGTTTCTCTGAGAAGGAGAACATGCTCAAGATGCTGCAGTGATTGGTTAGACCTCATCACCAGATTGTGAACTCCCTCCTCCACCCGATTATAAAGCAACATCATAGTGTCCATTGTATCACTGTAAAAAAAGATGCATTCACTTTGAGTGATGTATGTAACTGAAATGTACTTGTTGTACGCTTATTTTACAGCATACCATTCTCTGTCCTTGACAAGAGCATACCTGTAGTCTTCAGACTGGACAAATCGAAATTCTTCTTTCCGCATTCTAGCTAGTATGGCACCACCTGCCCTCTGAAGGGTGATCATTTGTGTGTCTTCAAGTACCTCTTTCATCAAGCTCTTTTGTTCTTGAATACAGTACTTTACATCCTGTGGAATTGGGCAGGTTTGTAAAGTCATAGTGTTCAATTTGATCTGTAAAAATGATGTAGAAACTATTTGTACCTTTGCAGTGGCTGTATTCTTGTTGCTGTCCAGTCTCTTTATAGCTCTTTGTAACAACAAGGCTGCCCCCTGCAGGTCAAGCTCGAAGAGAGACAGTTTCTGAGGTGAGCAAATGGAAACACAACGCAAATGGCTGGAGAAACTGAAGTTTCAAATGTATCACATACCCAAATAAAAAGACAGAGAGGCAGACCAACAGACGTGCAGACACACTGAGCAAATAACGTTATCTCCTTACATCTCAAGTTTTATGTTCTGTATTAGATGGTAAGTGTTCAGCCGGAACTCACACCTGACAAGTTGGATCTGGGAGAAATGCTTAACAACTGACAATATTTATGAATTGGGTAAGAGCATTTGCTAAATAACCTATGTTGTTTGGTGCTCTCAGTCAGGGGTGGTGAGTAGATACTGACAATAGTTCGAGGAAAAACAAACCACAAACCAGCAACATTATAATGTTCATCATTTTGCAAAGGAAACAAATCTTATCCTGCCTGGAAAGACTGCTGTGGTACACTTCACAGAATTTTACGTTACATTTTGGTTACGTGAGTGCAGTGTCCCCTACTGCCAGGCAAATTTCACCCTGATTATAAAATAATGCTACTAACATTCTATAAAGATGATATACCCATAAGGTTCACCCATCAATCATTAAACCTGTATTAAGTTTTATTATCAGCACCTACCTTAATGAAAATTAGCACAGTAGTCTTTCCTGCAGGACAAATGGAATCGGTTCAGAGATCACTGCAGTCTCAGTATTTTGTTAAACCTTATAGATAAAGCTCCATATCTGTGGGTTCATGGTCATGCACAATTTCGGTGAACTGAAATGTGTATTGCTACCTTTTGGTCATGGCCACTTGGTGTTTGTGACAATAGGGAAGTTGTTTGCTAAGGTCTTGGGTGCCTGTCTATGTCTATGTAAATGTCTATGCCACCTTCAGGCTCTTGTTGTGTCACAACTACACTACATCCTGCTCTCATCCTGCTTTACATTGTGTATCTTGGTTTGGTTACCTTCTTCAAAATCAAATGTTATTTTTTATCTCTCCCTAGCTGGATGTGTACCACTATGGCCTGACCTAATTATGGTAAATATCCTTCATCTGCTGTCATTACCTTGCTTGTACTGTCTGATCCTGATTTAGCAACTGGAACACAAAACCTCACTTATCTCACTTATCTCTTACAGTTCAGCTCCCAGGACTTTTATTAGAATTGAAAGAAAAGTTAGAAAATTCTTACTTTGAATAACTCTGTTTGTAACCACTATGAATTGTTAATCAATCTTGTGGTCTGTGGTCCTTTGATTTTCACTCAGAGGAAGATGGTCTACTATGAGACACTGGCAGTTGCAGTACATTGACATGCATACCTATCTGCAATTTTTACATAGTTTTGTTGACTTTGGTAAGTTGTCAAGAAAGTGAGAAATGACTTCTATGAAAGCTCTTAATTGATATTATGAGCTTTAATAAAAACTTGTTCTATGTATTGAGAATGCTATCAAGGTGCTAGCAGATTATGCCATGCTGTATAAACACGAAATATTGACTAATCAGATTATATGAAAAACCAACCAAGTTACAAGAAGAATGGCTCATTACAATGACAGACAAACAGTACAGGATTAACCACAATTCCATGTATTTTCTTACTTGGTAGAACTGTAACCAATCTGTATGATTGTAAGGAAATGTTCCTCCAAGTTTACTGGTCAGCTGCTGCCCATCAACAGACCTATGAAGAGCTTTCATTGACGTAACAATATCCACCTGAAAGCATAGTACAACAGAGCAAGTATTTATTTAAAAATAAAAAAACAGAGTTGATGAGATGCACATATTATACTCATAACTAATACATGGGTAAAATCTATTTCTGGTTCGGCAAATTACTGCAAAGCATGGCACAACTTTAGATGGTAATTAGTTACAATATAAATAACTGCAATTGATGAAGTAATTGTCTGAATACAACTAATGATATACAAGCCGAAACTGACTGAATAGCCATCATGCTCAATTGCATGCTTGAATGTTTACCAAAATTTACACAGATGCATACAAATATACAAAACACAAAACATTTTGCTAAAATTATCAGCAACTCATTTCGGTAGCGTACATACCACAAATATATAATTAACTACAGAGCTAACATTACTGGATTTTCCAAAACACAGTTACCTGTAGTTCTTGTTGTTTATCTAGTCGGGCAAACTGATCTTTTTCCACCAACATTAAAATACCGTGCACAGCATGAGGGGCTTCTTCCTGCAAGTCACACAGTTCTATATTTTATCTGTGTGTGTGTCAAGTGTTTTAGATCCCAGATAGATTGTCTTACTATTATCTAACACTGTTACCACAACATTAATAATAAATATATATGAAAGTAATAAAGTAGTAGAGTTTCTTACAAAATTTTACAGTTTCCTCTGTCTCTGAGTTACATAGGCATTTTGATCATGTGTTGGATTAGGGGTTGCCTAAAACTGTGTGAGTGTGAACTTACCTGCACCATAACCAGACCATTGTAGAACTCTGCAGGAAGTGGGCCCTTCCTACTGTCAATTACAACTGTTAACCCCAGCTCTCTCACTTCTCTCCTACAATTTGAAACACAGTGTTATTAACAACAGACAAATAGTTTGTTTCTTTGTGGACTGTATTTAAACCTGGAGATCCTATTGCTATATCATTATGTTAACATGTGATTTTTATTATATAATTACTGCCAAATATATTGCAATCAGATTTAAATGTCGGATTGCAGGAAAACGTGACATGTGGTTATGTCTCAGGCAGATATGCAAATGATTACATGTGGCCTGAATAGAAATGTTGTCTTTCGACAACAAGGAGTGAAAGAGGCAATCGAGTGAGTGCTTGATATCTGCCTTTTATGTGGAGTAGTAGTTTTATTATACAAATATATTGGAAAAACATCACCAATTCAAAATTATGTAAATTAGGTGGAGGCGGATCATAAGGAGCCCACAAACTGCTTCACCTTTAATTTAAATATAGGAGTGAATAACAACATTATTTTCTATTCAATTGTAACTACACTGAACACAAAGATTAGGGGATATCTCAAAATGAATATGAAGCAATTAAAAAGCATTTGATTTAAGTTCATTAAACAATATAATCAGAAAAGCAAATGAAAAGCCAAAGAAAATTGTTTAATTACGCAAATGCAAACTCAATAATTGTGATTGAGTAGCCAGTCACATATTCATGGTGGTGAACAGAAGTATTTTGAAATATACCATAAATATCCAATATTTCTTGTGAGCATTGTATTTAAAACTGTATTTCAAGAACTACATAACTTTTGAGATAAATGTTCTTCTTTAAGACTTTTCTGATCAGTTCATAAGCTTTGGGTGCCTTTCCTAAATCAACCTACCCCATTTATCTATGTTTGGGAACAGCACTAAAAAATACCCTGGGAACACCCACTAGCTGGTGTTTTTTCCATAAAAAGCACTACCGAACCCTCACAATATAAGCCCTGTTATAAGGACTGGAATACAGGTTCTAGTGCAACATTGTTTGAAAGCTAACTAAGCAACTTACTAAGAAAAACTAATACTAAACTAAAAAATTATTTATAGAACAATGGTTGCATGTATAAATAACTGAGTCTTTAAGCAAGACCCTTAAACCAAAATTGCTTGCATGTACACAAATTGTACAGTTTTATAGTGCAGTTGTAAGTCACTCTGGATAAGGCCGTCTGCTAAATGCTGTTAATGTACACTGTTGAATCAATCACGATTTTAACCCTGTTAGTTCCTTTTAAACGGGATACAACTTAGTTTTAGTTGTTTAGAGTTTTAGTGCTTAAAATTAAAACTTAGTAGACCATAAAGGATTTATTACCTGGGGATCGAATGAAGATACAACACGAGTTTGGAGAGCTCCTGAGAGGTGAGTAATGGTGATGCCCAGCCTTTGTCAAATCCATGAACCTCAATCACAGCTCGACCTGCTCTGTCACGGCTTCCTAATATGAAACAACAGGCAGACAAGATTATACAAAAAAACTGATACTGTACGTGTGGGTATTCATTTTGTTTATGGCAGTGTTATTTTCTGTTTGGATATATCCATAACTGAGACCATGCTTTGCAAAATACAGTGGTAGCTCAGTTATTTGTTCATTCCAGAAACTCATTAAGAACCAAACATTTTTTTCCCATATTGTAAATTGTGTATATTGTAAATAGATTTTTTATTGTTTCAGGTCCCCAGAAAATCCACACTGTATGGTATTACGTCCTTTCATTGAGGTGTGTTGTATATGTACTCCCTGATTTACAATCGAAATACTTTCAGACAAATCCATAAGTTAAATGTGTCATGAACTGTTTAAGTCCATTGTCGAAAACATCGATCTGGTCAAGGGCTATTGTGAGATTAAATCACTGAGTCACTGGGTACTGAATCGTGAATTGTGAACTGAGTTTTGGCTAAAACAACCACAGCAGCACAGTTTACATGACGAACCAACCAGAGTGCCTGAAGGTAACTCAAGCAGACAAAGCGAGAACGTGCAGGCTCCACACAGGGGTCAAGAGGTCAAGATGAAACTGGGAAGCTCTGGACCAGTGCTAACCATTTGCACCAACATGATGCCCAATATTGTGAACATTTGACTTAATATTGGTTATTTTATTTTAAAAGTAAATACGATGGAGAGTTTACCTGGGAGACAGATGATGCCTAATTGAAGAATTATCTTGGTGGTGGGGTCCTGTGAGAGGTGAGTAAATGGTCCATGTTCAGGAGAGATGTTTTGTAGCTGGAACTTTGTCATGCTCTGGATCACTTCCCCATTAGGAAAAGCTGAAGGCTTGACAGCACCAACTTTGGCTATACAATAAAACGTAAAAAAAAGGCATTCATATTTTCTTTCTCACAATATATTAATTATGCCTTCTTATTAAAAATTCACCATTCTATAGTGAAGATCCATGAAGTAATAAGGTGAATAACCTTTTCTTAATGTAGAATATGCATTGATGTTATTACAGCTCAGACACACTAGGTGGTGAAATTGGTCTGTAGTACTTTGATCTACAGATAATGCTTTCTATAAAAAGGTCCTTCCTGTACTCCAATGACATCAAACAGCTCTCTCCTACAGAGAAAAGGAAGGAGGTGGAGCTATTTCTGTCTCTACATCTTGGACTTGGCTTCAGCATAACTATCCCATTCTGCGAAAGAGGGGCATAAGATGGAGGAGAGGAGTGGAAGAATTTCCTACTGGAATGCTGTACACATTCCTAACCTTGGACTCCTGACCCTTGCGCAATTATGCAGTCCTTTTTGGATTACCTACCAGCACAATCCTTTCTTTGTCAAACAGATGGGCTGTGGTCTACGCTAAATAAGACCACAACATAAGAGATAAGCTTCATAGATAAAATGACATTTTGTGAACCATCTCACCATATGGTGACCAGACAAGCACAGTACCACAGAACAGTCTCAAAGTTAGATGTGCTTTCTCTTTCAAAAATGACTTGGACAATTAAACGTTTTGACTAAAAACTAAATCAAATTGACACACACATTAATTTTCAAACAAAAATTTGAAACAACATTGTTTCCCATTTGTACATCTCATCGTATGAACAGACATATGTGATTTAAGATTAATGCAAAATGCATGCGTGTCTTGTGTGCTGACCTGTTTTCACTTCTTTACGCTTGTCAAGTTTTGGTGAGACCAATCCAGAGGCAGTGTTTTTCGTATTCTGTTGTACATGGACTTCAGGCAGCATGGTTATGATCTCTGGGCAGACGTCACTGCGACTCCTGCATGTAGGCCTGTTCTGCTGCAAACACGCTCTGGCCACGTCTGATACTGAAGGTGCAGAGTGGGCTTTAGGTCTGTTTTTACTCAAAACCTTTAACCTGCGTACATAACTTGCTCCATATTGCTTATTGTCACAGAAAGGTTTGGGATCCGTTTGACTCACTTGATTTTGGAGTATTTCCTGATTGTTTTGTGGTTGATAAAAATGAGTTCTTTGTCCTATTATTTGTTGAGAATATTCATAAGGAGACATTTGCTCATATCGCAACTGATTTATCTGTTGCACTCCTTTACCTTGACATGTGTAGTGATTAAGCTCTTGTCTGTTACGATCAGGTAAAGCTCTAATTCCCATTTTGGGTACGTGTTGGGATTTGGCATGTTTCTGGACATTGGTCGGCATATGATATGGATCCTTTCTTGTGGCATCAGTCAGGCAATGTTGTCTGTTGACTGGATCTGACTTACAGCCCTGCATCGTCTTGCAAAGATCTTTGGGAAGTTGTTCAGTAAGCAAGTCCTGTGACTGACAGATATGAGAATTAGGTAGTTCCATATTCTGATAAAGGTGTGTTGAGATTATATCAGCTTTGTTTAAGTTCTGGTCTTGTGAGATTGAATCTTCGCTAGATTTCATTGTACTTTGGACCCCAGCTTGGGTCGAACACTGTCTTGGTGAACTGCTCAGGTTATCTGTCTCAAGGCCAACTGCATGTGCCTCATAAATGGTTTCTGTTTCTCCTAATCCAGGCCAGGTTTCATTTAGGGGAGCCATCACGCTTGTTTTTTCGAAACACAAAGGGTTTCTAAGGGCTGCTATGTAAGACTGTCGATACCTGCCCTTGGAATCTGAATCTTTCTCAAGATCTTCAGGTAGTTGCTTGCTTTTTGAACGTGGAACACAATGCTCATCCAGCATACTTGAGGGATGGAGGCAACAGTTGCTATCTCTCTTTTGAAGATGGGGAGTTGGCCTGAAAGAAACTGGAAATGATGGTACAATGGCCTTGTTACATCCTTCCTTCTCTTTTGCCAAATCTAATAGGTCTACATATTCTCCTTCCAGCTCACAATTGTGCCTGCTGTCCCATGTATTAGGGGAAACCCAGCCAATAGGTTTACCCACATTATTGCTCAAAGGTTTTCCTTGATCCACCTTAACACATTTGCAGCCACTTTCTACCATTTGCACCGAAATATCACTTTTAGCTGGAAGAATCATGGTTTCAGCTTCAAGAGATGACAGGCTAACAGCGAACTGTGAATCTGGCTCTTGCTCAGGTGGCTGATTATCTTGATTATTTACCACAGATGTTGAGCATGCTGTTGTAGTTTCGGATTTGACCTTTGGCTTGTCCAAAAATTCTGGATTAATCACCTCTGTCCATGGCACTTTCACAATTCCTTGGTCAGAAGAAAGCACACACTGGTATAGCTGATTACTATGACGCTCTTCATTTATTTCCTTCAGCCAAACCTCAGAAAATATATATGGGTAGCATGTCTCTGGGATTGGAGTCTCCTCCACTGCAAGGCCCTCTTGTACCCTAAAACCTGCTTGTAACACCGGATCCTCCTGTGCCAAGAGAGCCTCTTGTACAAGGAGGCTCTTGAGAACTATCCGTGCGGACTGCTCTCCGAAGGGTTCCACCTGCAAATAGAAGTCACCAGGACGTAATAGTAAGGGGTTAATTGGAGCGAGCTGGATTACCACACGGTCTCGCAAACAGAGAGGCCACCCCTCACACCGGAACAACACATCACAGTACTCAGCCTAAAGAGACAGAAAGAGATTAAGTTAAGAGGAGAAAATTTGAAATTTTAACTGTTTTTGCTGTGCACAAAAATGCCACTTCGTTATCTCCTAGTCAGCACAACTTTAACACTATCCTTACTATGGTAATTTTTTGTCAAGCATTTGAAATTTTCAAACATGTTTAATGGCATGACTTTGATTTCTATATGAGGTTCATATAATTTTATTTAACCTGTGGCCAGATTAGTTTTTGAGTTGTACTCACACAGGCAGCTTGTTGAACACTCTCTAGAATGTGTTTGGCTGGAATTAGGTAATCTAACAAGCACTGAAGGGTGTCTCCATTGTAGCGCTCATCAATGGTCCGAAATAGCTGGCTTAGGACAGTTGGAGCAGTGGCCTCAAATGGTGGGAAAAGAGATGACAAGGTACTCTCAATGGACCAGTCCAGAGAAGAGGAGTTCTGATAAACACACATAGAGAATTGATAAACAATGCATTGGGCCTGGAAACTAAAGCTGCGACTCAAGCAACTACACACGCACTTTATGTTGTGTACTTTATTGCTCTATGTAGCACCTTGCTACAAGGAGAAATGTTGTTTTGTTTCACTGGGTACTCTACACCACTAACATTGACAAAAAAACACTTAAACTTGAACTTGAATGTTCTCATTTAAAAATGGTCATATTCATGAAAGTGCGTTATCATATAATTTCAAATGTCAGATTAGAGCAGAGTTATATAGAGTTTTAAAGTAACACTTGACCTAAAGGAAACACAACTAAAGGAGTACTGTCTGAAATTGTGTGTAAATAAGTAGTCCTTACTGATATATGATATATACACATATTAACAACACAAACTGCAGTATTTGGCAGACAGGCAAGTTTCATGCAAATAACTTTAAAATATGTCAAACACAATTTAGTGCAATAAGTAAATGTCACCCACTAAGTCACTACAAAAGAAAATATAAAATCACAAACATATAACAAGTAAGTAATAACTTATATCTTGTGGCCTAACATTCAATTCCTTGATATGTCTTTAAAGTTGTCAAAAACATAAAGCCTAAACATCAAATTATAGGGCAGTCCATCCTACAGGAAACTGCAGCCAGAAATTATTTGTATGCCGAGCCTCGAATAAGATCCCAGACAGGAAGTTATTTGTCTGTCTGGAACATAGTGATAAACAGTTAAACACACAAAAATCTACCTACGAGTCTATGCTGTCAGAAGGTTATCAGTAACATAAGATCTTCAAGATCCATACACTGTAGAATCACCCTTCTCATGTAACACCCCAGACAGTTGCCTACAGACACATTTAAAGATAATTCGGCATGAGATTTCATCTGTACAAAAGCAGCAAAGATTCAGAGGGTGCAGTCAAATCCTGGGAACAATTTCCATTTTAAAGAAATGAAAGTTTCTATGACTCAACAACTAAAGTCTAGTAACTTTTAAATTAAAGTCTCAATAACCAAATATTTGTAGATTAGCAAGTTTTGGGCTTGGTGTTGGCAGTTGATAAGCATTAAATGTGCAAGAGCTGGAGCTGTTGTATAGACTCCATAACTGCACACATACGCACTGTTCTGGTCAATGGCAATTACTGCTTTTAGCACACAAAGTTTAAAACTGGCGAAGATGTAAGTACTCTTAAGTGCTCAAATATACTTTGTTCAACTTATTGTTGCAAGGCTACAAAAGCGATTCAAAGGATGGCCAAACATTTTATATTTTGTATCTGTTAAGCAAATCAAGAATCCTCCCATTATTTAGCTCTAGTACACATTGCTTCAAATGTTTTACCACAAGCTGAAATGTAACAAAAAACATTAAGCATAGAGGTAGAGCTCTCTAGGCAATCCATTGCAGTAGAATAGATTGTACTGAAAACATTTTCAGTGTTCTCCCCTTTCATTCCAAAACAAAGACTCTAACAATGTGTAACAACTCCGATAGAGAATTCATCTGGTTTTCACACAGCCCTAATCATAACTCCATCAGACACATTAAAGATGGAAAGTCAACATTGCTTATTACTAGGGTATAATATCCAACATCAGTGTCCACCATCACGTTCTAAAATCTAGCACAAAGTGTTATCAGGACAGTAATATCTGATGTAGGAGTAAGGGTGTGGAGCAAACTCTATACTAATATCAGTTTCCTAAATGCAATGATTGGGTGTCCACAACAGTTTGACTACATACAGGTAAGTGCTGTCCAAGACCATCCAATTGATGCCTGTTCGCTTTAATGACCGAGTAGCTGAAGAACCACAGTGCTCTCTATTTCCTTGAGGGAGTGATATGTATAAGACTTTAGGCTTCAGATGCTGTGTGGACATTAGCATTCCACATATGTTTTCAGTGATATTTTTAATTCATTTGCATATCGATTTCGCACAATTTTCTTGTGAAAATACTTTTTATATTTACCTTACAATAAGATAAAAATAATATGTGACCATGGTAACGTCCAATTGAAGACCATTTAACAATATGCTGTTGTTCGACATAATGACAAAAACATTAGATAGTATTTTGGGTGTAACTAATGATGGTAACAGAACGATTAGGTCTATAGCACATATCATAAACTCTTAATTTCTGCTTCACCCAGCTGCTTTTTAACATGTGGACGTTAAATGCGTATTCTGGATACTTAAACCACCACCATCTCTTTTAATCTATTTGAATCATTTTTAAAGCAGTATTCAACTAGACTAATGTCAGCTACTTCTTTAATTTTGTGGTAAAACAAAGACGAATTTTATTCAGGCTTTACCATTGCGCTGGCTTTGGTGTGGGTTTTATTCTGTAAGTCGTACCATACTGCATCTATGAGCTCATGATCTCAGGTCAAAAGAATGCTTGCACTGGCATTTTTCCTATGCTGGTTTCTGGCCATAATGAGTTAATTTGATAGAGAGACATTGAGCTGTGCTGATATGTGGACACTGGAGTGACCCTGCTTAGGACTTGTAATGCATTGCAGCTGTAGACGCTGAGATTTGATCTTCTATTTGTCTTTTCATAAAGATCTGGACTTCCTCATTCAGAACGTTTTGCAACAGTACTTTCACTTTGAACTTCTTGTTTATTAAACAACCATAAGACATTCATTATGATATAGTCACACCAAGGATAGTAAAATTGCTTACAAAGCCACATTTTTAACAAGAAAAGTATAATACATTATCTACAGATTTTGTTTATGCTCTTCCTGGAAGGAATGTTTTAAAATGCACAAGGCATTGCATCCAGCTTAGTATGGTTGTAAGCAGCCACAGATCACTGAATGTACTAATAATGGACCCATCCGGCATAGGCACCTTCGATTAGCAGCCCAGTGAACGAAGGAGCAAGACTGACTGATCCAGTTTACTTTTAAATGATATGTTTGACCAGGTTGGTAGGTGCACAGATTATCTTGGGCAGTGATGGCCACAGATACACTGGGAAAAGAACATAAGGCAGTGGAGCAAGTGTAATGCTCTAAACATTGTTCTAGTTGGTAATCTGGATTCTAGACATCGATGAAGATGTCAGTTTGATTCGCGCCACCTATATAAACATTAGTGTGGACCAGGTGGTCGTAATGTTTTGCCTCAGCATGGAAGAGCTGCAAACAGAGACTCAAGCAGTTAGAGGTTATTTGCACAAAAAAACAATGAAATAAAATTAATATAACTAGTGTATAGTTTGACAATACCTTTTTAATCTATATCTATTGGAAATAAATAATGACTGGATCAGTAAATTCTAAAGTATGGTATGGAATATACATATTGTTGATACCAATGCATATAATACAACCCCAAATTAGAAACAGTTGGGACAGTTGGGACTTTGACTTTTATTCCATTACAGAGAGTGCAAACCTGTTTTCAACTTTCATTTGTTAATAAATATCCATTCCATTCCATTCCAAAGTTGGGCTGGTAAGGCATTTACCACTGAGTAATTTTGCCATTACTTTTCACAACACTTAAAATATATTTTGGCACAGTGGATAGTAAGCGATTTCGTTTTTCTCAAATCTAAATTC
Source organism: Parotocinclus haroldoi (assembly GCA_034779995.1). Classification (NCBI taxonomy): domain Eukaryota; kingdom Metazoa; phylum Chordata; class Actinopteri; order Siluriformes; family Loricariidae; genus Parotocinclus; species Parotocinclus haroldoi. Next base: position 34,135 of record JAUZST010091183.1, read on the forward strand.
CTGCAAACGTCCTAAGTAGGGGGTCATCGTTGCCGTGCTTCAGTGTCCACTCATTCTCTTTTATGGACAGGTCATGACTGCAGACAGGCCTGTCCAACACCCGTACACTTTTCTTCCACAGCACTGCCTTTGTAATGCGTGCAGCATGTGGTTTTGCATTGTCTTGTTGAAAAATGCATGGATGTTCCTGGAAATGATGACGTGTGCTCTAAGATCTCAGTGTACATTTCTGCAATAATACAGAAATGTAAATGAGAAAAGTGGAAATGACCTTTACCAAGGGCATTGGCACAGTCCTATACCATGACAGACTCTGGCTTGTGGATGACCCTTTTCATCTTTTGTCCAGAGCACACCTTTTTTCAAAAAAGACCTGGAATTACAATACAATACACAATTTTTACGATGCCACTTCTGCACCTGTTTAACATGAGGCTTCTTTTCTGCTCATCAAACTGTTAAGTTGCCTTTGTAAATGTAACGTATTGTAGTGCTTGACAAAGGTTTGCAAAAGTAATCCCTTGCATGTGTGGTTATATCAGCTATTACTTAATGGTGGTTTATGATACGGCACCATCTGAGTGATCAAAAATTACAGGCATTTCACTTAAGCTCATGCACTTGGCCTTTATTCAGTGAAATTTCTACTGATTCCTTAAAATGTTAAATGATATTACACACTGTAAAGGGCAAAATAAGCAAAGCCCTTGCAATATTTTAGAGGTAAATATATTTAAACTTTTTAATCATTTCCTTGTGCATTTGTTGACAAACTGGAGATTATATGGCCATCTTTGCTCTTCAAAAACTGAGCCTTTCCTGGATGCTGCTTTTGTGCCTAATCATGATTACAAGCATCTGTTGACCAATTTGTGAAATTACATCAATATTTAGTTTTGGAATGTGTTGCAGGCCTGAGATTTAAGAATGGATATTTATTAAAAAGAAACTGAAATTTACCAGATAAGACATGAAATGTCTCAGGTTCATTCTGTCTGCAATTAAATAACGTAAAAATAAAGTAATAGGTAAAGTAAACGTAAGAAAGACTGTGTTTGATATGCATTTTCCATACTGTCCGAACTATTTCTGATTTGGGCTTTTAATTGTTCACATATCAAGAAAGTAGAAGTACAACAATTTAAAAGCTCAATTTAATGATTCATAATAGTTATTGATGGATACACACAGTATAATATAAACTGTGTATACTGGCTTGTAGCATGAGGATTTTGGCACAAAGTTTTGGGGTTTTTTCCCGGCATGTGTGTCTATTTCAGGGTGGTCTTTGATGAATGCAAGCTCCAGGGCCCTCTGGCTGACTCCTCTTTCTCTACAGTAACACCCCCACCACCCACCATCTCCCTTAGTCAACATTCCTGTCTTTTGTGTTGCCATATACTCATCCCTGTGCTCCCTCTCTAACAAAGACACATGCTGTAGGTATCCTCTCATCCCCAGTTACATGTCGCACCCTGCTGTTTGTGAACCAGCAAAGCTCAGCAGAATCTTGCACCTCCCTAATGAATAGTGGCAATAAAAACAAACAAAAGCACATCATCTGCTATTTGTATTCATTAAATAGTCGTATGATAGTCTTATCGTTGAAGACTTATGTCCCAACAACTTCAGCTTCATTCAGGAGGATATTGATTGAATTCTGCATACACTTGTCTTTACAGAGGTGAATATTTTTGGAATGATTAAATGCAATTTAATTATAATGTACAGTACATGAGTACTGCAAAAAGTCTGACTGACTGCAGATTGGAGAACTCTGCTCACACAGGGCGTCCGCTCCAAATATCTTGTCTTGTGAAAATAACTGGGAGAAATGTATACATTACTGATGAATGATTAACATGCCACAGCGACTTATGTTGACATAGTGTTGGAACTGAGATTGGTTGCATTTTTGTCAAATCTAAACCATGATCAAGTCATGAACAAAGGCAGTTCCCCTGTAGCACACACTGGAGTTGCTGAATCCCAACTTTGGGATGAAAAATAATTGAACACATTTAGAATCAATCTTGTGCTTTGCCCGCCATCCAAATTCTCCACTCCAATGATACCTACATTGGCTTTGCCTGTTACAGTAGTAGGGCAGCTCCTGTGGTGCAGAGGTATGAGCAGGAAGCATCAGTTCCTGAGGGCCTGAGCCTAAATCCTGGTTAGATATTACATTATTAAGATTGGGTTGTGTGTACAATACACTGGTAACAAAGTTGTCTATCTGCCTTTGCCTAGTAAAATCTGGAGTACGCTTCAGACCATCCCTTGCAACCATTGCAAGGATAAGGGGGAAAAACTTCCCCACATTGCTCTGAACTTAGATTTTTCTTCATGTTACTTGAATGTTACTAGTTAAAGGGTGTAAATAAAGCTGAAAAAAACAATATTTTCACATGGGTTTCAGGCAAAAGTTCAAAGACAAAGAGGTGACTGTCTGTACTTGCAGTGTACCTACTTATTTGTTTCCACAGACTACATTATTGATGACTGGTAATTATTTAACTTAAGAAAATATCAGCTCTTTGGCCTCTGATCATAAACTGCGGAAACTGTGTTGCTGAACAGGTCACATGAGATGAGCACTCAGAAAGGTGACTGAAACATTAGGGTTAAAATAATTTTTGTGTGCACTTGGAATCAGAAGAGTCTAACAAACTAATGAAAGATCTGCACACCTTTCATGTATATAAAGCTCCATTAAAAGCTACATTTCTAACAGATACTTCACTCTGATTACACACTATGCAGCATAACTTTTATTCCAAACACTATAATTCAGATCCTACCTTAAGATCTGCCAAAGAATAAAAACAAGTGCAGAATGATATAATTTTCCATGGTCCTTAATGTATTTTCCTTTAGGGGGATAAATTCAGACAATAGCCAATCTTCTGCCATCGTAAGACATAACAGTCTAAACTTTACAAAAACCCTTTGGTGAACAAAACTCCTTAGTAGTGTAAGACTAAAAAGAAATGAGTCTGGTAAACCATGTGTGCTCAATTTCTCCTCCGACAGACAATAATCCAATATGTGTTTATTTTTTTAAAGAGCACTGTACTTTCAGCTGTCAAATTCTGACAGTTCCTTGACCCAAACTCGCACCCCCATCCCCCCACCCCCCAACTCCTTCTGTCTTCTCAGCAGGTATCTCTCTCCTGTTCACCTTTCTTCTCGTCCCTTTTCTCTTCTTCTAAGGGACAGTGTTAGATTTGCCTCAGTTTTATTTAATTCCTCACAGAGGGAGCTCTGGCAAAGTGTACGCCATTGATACTGCTTAAGTTCCATTCTAAATCTAACACTGCACCACAGTAAATACATTGTGCACAAATCATATACACCTATCTGTCCTTATACTCGTCCACTCACAGAATTGACTTCTGTTTTTCCTCTGTTTTTCTTAAATGTGCCTGTACTAACATGTAAAATATGCATATGCATGCATATCTCCATCTGTCAGGCCTCTACTACTTTCTCTAATAATATGTTTACAGACGCTGAAGATAATCCATTAGCTTTGACATTAAGTGGGCTCATATTTACTTGTAAAACCTGACATGTTTTTTGCTTGCATAAAAGGCCACTTAAATCAAGTATCAGATATCAGATACCCATTGGTCTTTATCCCAGGAATGTCTGCTAATGGAAGAAAAAACATTTTTCCAAACATTGGCTGTCAAGAAGCATATTGTCAAAGTAATTATTCATTGTTCTTAGGAGGTGTCTTTTAGTCTAGAAAAACGATTTAATAGAATGGCATGTTTTCAGTGTTTTAAGTTCTTAGGACAAATGAGAATTCAGAGCTCAGAGCACAAGTGAGCATAAGGGAGCAGAAAGTCCTTGATAGACACTTCCTTCATATTCTGGCAAAAAAGTGAAAGACATAACAATAATATGCTCTGTGAGCATTTGCCAATTTGGAATAAAGATGCAAAACACAGCTCCAGCTTTGGAGTGTGTGCATGCAAAAAAACTGAGGTTGCTAGACTTCACCACTGCTTTTACATGCAAACTATAAGGCCCAAACATGGTTCTACAACATGCAACCAGAATCTTACAGCAGACAAATAGAGTAGATAATTTGCTCTCTTCTGACAAGCATCAAGAAGCCTAAACACAAACAAGCAAAATAGATGAAGACATAGCATTGTGCAGTGTTATTTCAGATGTCAGTAACTGAACAGCTGACTAGAGGTGCAAACAAAACACTCTTTGGTCTGCTCTCTGAGTACCATTGCAGGTCTATTACAGCATCAGAGCTCACTGGAATGCATATATAATATGTTAAAAGTACACACTTTTACAAATTTTTGCCGAACAAAAAAATACTTGTATATTGGCATATTATTCATTATCAGAAATGTGGGTTGGTATAATTATGCCAGTGCAAACTAAATCACGTGAGACATTAGACAAGAAAATCCAAGAAATCTCTTGGATACAAGAAGAGTACATCATACCCAGCAACCGGATCAACCCCTCCTTCTCACTGAGATTCAAAGTTTTTGTCTTCTCCATGCACAAAGCTGCTCTGATATTGCTTCTGAATCACCTTTTCAAGTTAGGTGCTCTCTAAGATGATTCTTAGGTTAAGCCCCCAGACCATTTCAGTAGCAATTCCACATTGATACAATGTATGGCACATTATGCTTACAATCAGCCACTGTGTTTGCAAGATTGTGCTGAAAATAGTTAATTCTACTGTTATGATATAATTACAACTACTAGCTACTGTTATGTAACAGTTAATTTCCTTTCTCCTTTCTCATTTACTGCATGTTGTAGATGCTTCTGTTCCCAGAATTCAAAAAGTCACAGCAGGGGGTAAATCTTTCTCATACTTGGCCCCCCAACTACGGAATACACGTTCCACTTTAGTTTGAGATTCAGAGACTTCAAATTTTTAAGGCACATTTTTAATTTATGCAGGCTTTTGGGTAGATTTAGACTGGGACGCATGGCTCAGATTGGCTCTTGCCTCTTGGCTGTGTTGCCTTCTGGGTTCTCCTCTTTCTAGATATGCTGCTATAGTTAATAGCCATGATTTATATTAGTGATTATTAATAGATTCTGCACTCCTAGCCAATAAGTAACTACATTTTTTTCATTTCTCTCTGAGATGATGTTCCAGTACCAGCTAAATTACCTCACACTTAGATGTTCCTCCACCTCAGCATCACTCTACTTGTCTTCATCAATAGAAATCAGTCCCACCATGCCTGGGTCCCACCAGAGTGCAATAGCTCCTTCCATCATTTAGTTATTAGGAGATGATTTGCCTCCAAGGACTTACCGCTGCGGACTCAATATCTCAAATCTTTTACATTATTTAACATTATTATTATTTGAGAGTCTCAACAGCAGTAACATATAAATCATTTGGTTTTTTTGTTTTTCTATGATGGTTCTGATATGAATAGTTTGATAAGTTTATATGGAATAATTATATTGATGTATAAAAGGCAGTGTTGAAAATCAGGTTGGACCAGTAACTTAATTTTAATGGTTACTACAAATTAAACAAATTACCAATTGAGGTTAACAAATAGCCAAATTACCTGGTATCATGTAATGCCTCAACCACATTTGGGCTGCATCCCATCATCAAAACAAGAACACATGGCAAACAAGGATTTTTTTAAGTACATCAGACTATCAATTTTTGCTGGAGCTAAATGCTTTTGTCACATATTTTGGGTGAATGCAGTAAACAAGTATCTGGGAATTGAAAACAGATGCTTTTCATATTATCACCCACACATTATGAACCAGACAGTGAGTCATTATGAAATGAAACCATTGTTGCTCCCTGCATTCCGGGAGACATCAGGCCAGCTTTGGTTCTGTAATAAATAATAAATGCTGTGGGTCTTGCATAAATAATTTTTGGGTTGTGTTTGTATTTTTATGTTGATTGCTAAATCACTGGGTAGTTTATTTTGTTTTAAGATTGTTTTAGTATACAGCTTACTATAGCACACTATGACATACTATCACACTATAGGTTTTAAAACATGTAAATGTTTACTGCCTGATAATGTGATATGCTGAACTATTTTACTGGATGATCGACTGAGTGACGTTTTAATCCAGAGAGATTTTTGGGTTTTATTAGTTTCTGTCTTACCATTGTAGTCACCAAATCAAACATCCACAATGACAACAATGGGTCTGCTTTAAACTAATTCTTTGTAGAATATTAATCTCTTACTGGGTTCACCTTGAAGCTGCCTGGTAATTTCAAAAAGAAGACAGATAATTCCTGTTTGGTGATGCTTGGGGAGTACCATGATCATTCTACATTCTACAAATAATACATTAATACATATATTCTCAAAAGCATATTTACACCAGGAAAAAAAAATGTTTTAAAGATGTATGAAAATATTAGTCTGCAAACTAAATTTATATATGATCACCAAAACATATCGTTTCTTTTCAAAGGTAAACAAACAGCATGGACATTGTAAAACATATTATGGTAGTAAGTATTTTGGTAACATTTGTGTATATGTTATGTTAACTTAAAACATTAATCAATTTATAATCTGTAGATTATGAAATAGGTTTAGTTTGGTTACTGGCATCTGTACCGATGTTTCTGAATTGTAAAAACTCTGTACAGTTTGACTGGACGTGGGAACTTGTCTGTTAATTATAACTGAGGCATGGCTGGTCAGTGTGGCATAGCTAATAAGTGTTAATAAAACTCTCCAACCTGAACAGGTCTTGACACAGGCAACACATGCATAAATCCTTTCTGTATGTGAAAACCATTTGACATGCATCCTAATCAGTTTGGACCATTCCATTTAATATACTCATAAAAACAATTGATTGTTTAAATTGAACTTTTATGCCTTCGATATACATAATAGATCATGAAAATTACCTTTTGCAGACATCATAATCCAGAGCGGTTTACAACTGCTACTATCCTAGCATCCAAGCAATTGTGTGGCTTGGCAGAGATGGGATTTGAACCCTTGACCAGTAACTTAACCACTAAACCATCACAGTCCCGACATTAAACTCATCTATCAAAAGACACTTGTGATTACAACAAACTAACAAAACTGTACAAACATCCAACAATACTTCTGGCATATTCACGCTTACTACTAAATAGTCACTCAATCACAGTAAAGGTACTAGACCAGGGCTAGAAATTATGACAATACAGTAGAAATAGTGGGCATACCATTTTGACGATAGTAACGATGCTATCCAGTTGTCATCATAGTTCAACCATTAAGACTTCATCCTCTCCTCCTACCATTAAGATGGATTGTTTTGTTTCCCATTGTACTATATCCAAAGTGAGCATGGGAATACAACTGTCCAGATTGAAGCATTGTGAATAAAATAACTAGGCGCCATTACAAAAAGCAGAAAGTTGTAAGATGCCGCAAAGCCTGTTGCTTGGCTTGCTACCCTATTGCTTCCTGGCTGCTTTTTTGTGAAGAGGGAGGGAAAGAAGGGGGAAGAGAGCTAGGGGGAGGAGAAACGCCTTCCCTTTCAGAGGAAATCCCCCTTAAAAGTTTTCATAATTTAGCTCAGTCACTGTTTTGGACTACATGCCCCACTTAACCCATATAAAGCACACTCTCAAGAATAAATCTTCCAGACACATATTTTCACATTTTATTCATGAAAATACCCTACATATTTTTATTACCTCTGTCCAGCTTTTACTCTTAGCATTGCATGCATTTAACCCCATCACTGAAAAGGGGACTGACTCAGATAGATAGAGAAAGGATAAGAAAGAGTGCTGACTATTTGGAATGTATGGTCACACCCACCTTGCACGCAAACACACACTTAGACACTAGCTCTTGAGTGAGAGCACAGGGCCTGTGGATTGTTATTTATATGTACTCCCACCTTTTCCCAAGCAGAATAACTGGGATAGTTTTTCAACCAAAGTATTCCAAGGAATGCTTCTGGCCTGCATACCAATCAGTTACACTGGACTGTGTTCTGTTGCTTTACACTCAATATTTGCAGTGTGGAAATTAAGTATTCGATACAGTGCTGAGTGTGCAAGTTTTCTTACATACAAAGAATGGAAAGGTCTGTCATTTTTACCATAGACTTATAATTGTAAACTTCTTATGGTACACTTGAACTTCTTTGTAGGTGGGAAACTTGCAAAATCAGCAGTGTATCAAATAATTATTTTCCCTACTGTATGTCCTCTTTTGTTCTTAAATCAACCATAATTAACAACAAAAGCTTTGCTCCCATATTTAAAAGTTAGCACAGAAGCAATTTGATTCTGAATTTATTGTTAAGTGATAATAAATGGTAAATGAATTATATTTTGATATAAGGAAAATGTTACTTTAAATTATCTCGAACAGAACCCCAAATTAAGTGCTACTTAGACAATGCATTTGGTTATCTCATATCTTATCATAAGGAATTAAGATAACCAGTGTTATAGTGTAACAGTGCAAATCATTTGAAAATTATTCCAATTAATGAATATATTAGTATATATAGCTAAAATGCAATTACAAAAGTATTAAGGATTTCAGCAAAAAGTAGATAATAGTAGAAAGAATTTTTCTTAATTTGCCAAATAACCATGTTGTTCTCTCAACATATATGTCTAACAGACAGATGAATAAGGTCTGTCTAGTGGCCATGTTGCTTGTATTCTGCTCTGTTGTCCCCTGTTGCTGTTTAGACTAGTCAGTCAGTATTAAATGAACTTGTGAAACCATTCTCAGACAAGAGACATTTGAAATACATTGATCACTTGTTACAAAACGTGTTATGGATGTGATTTGTAGCTACGAGAGGATCAATATAGAGATTCTATATTTACAGAAATAAACGTTGAAAGTCTGAAGTTCATGCAACCTGATTTACATTATTATAAAAATGTACTGAATGAAAGAAAAATGACTTACAGAAACCGACTATTGCTCCAACTGAAAGTATGGAAAATTTCAGCACCCAAGCCTAGCCTCAGTATTCATGCATCAGATCAAAAAAAGAATTATACCAACTTAGACAGGGTTTTTTTCAGTACACAAACGAATATTACATTTGGAAACATGAACACTGTACATTTTTAGTGCATTTAGGTTGAAAATTGATAGTTTGTCTTTCTTATATCACAACTTTACGAACTCCACACCTACACTTACCAGTGGTAAAACAGTGCACATGCAATTTTGTTGCACAATGATTTTTTTCCTGCAGAAACATGCGTAAAGAGAATGACATTTATGATAATTCATGCAAGAAAAGAACATACAGCAGGAGCAAGTGTTTCAGTGTCTGGCAGAAGCTGAAAGGAGAGGGTTTTCTGTTTTCATTTTAGTTACTATCTGATTTCCAAAAATGAAAAAGACTGGACTGCTCTGAATGCCAGATCAAAGAGGTACGATGTAACAGACTAACCCTGTTTTCATCTAAACCAGATGTGGAACTAGAACAGAGGGATGGAAAGTCATAGACAGAACACAGAGACAGAGAGAGTAGCATGAGACCTGAGACTCAGACTGAAGGAAAGGTAATGACTAATTGGATAATTAAAAACAAATCTTAAATGTATGTTAGATGACAGTGAGGATAACACAAGAGACAAGTTAGTGAATAATATTAAGCCGGATTCGTAGGTTTTGTTAAAGTGTCCAACAAGAGGAAGGGAGTAAGTGAGAAAGCAGAGAAAGGGGGTGAGGGGCCAGTGCTGTAGGCTGTAAGTACAGTAGGGATTTTGCTTATAATACAAGTTTTAACTTTCAAAGAATCCGTTTCTTATAACCTGTGAGCCAGCAGTCGGTATGTGTGTACATCTGTGTGCATGCGTTTATATACAATATAAGACATATTTTTCATAAACTCATGAAATGCAGAAAGAATGCATAAGAAAACAGACACACTCACATCTAACGTGGTCTTCCAACAGAGTGTGAGGGAGACACTGCTGGGACTTGAACCCAGATGGTGTGGTGGAATAGTCAGACAGCTGCACCAGTCAAGGGCCTCAATCAACTTAATCAAGAATTGGCCAATTATTTACAATGTAAGGGTCACTATCTGATCTTGGAACCGAATCTGGTAAGATGCACTGATATCTACTGGTTTAAAACATTTCAACAACATATTAACAAAAGCTATTTGACAAGAAACAAGTAAAGATGGATCTTCACAGAAAAATTACCACTATGCTAACTTCCTTAGGATTAGTACGTAGCTCCACATGAAGATGTTTAAGGTTTACTCTACAACTTTAAGAAAAGTCATGGATGTTCCACAACTCCTCATTTTTAGGATTGTTCCTACCTTGCGTATAGTGACACCAGTATAGGCGCCGACTTTACCTGATTTACTGTGACATTTCCATTTCCCTACACCAGTTTAGTACACTTTAACAAAACATTAATATATCAAGTACGGGTGTTATAACAGGCATTTTTATGGTTGTTGTTCTGCAGTGTTACTAATAGGTCTTTTTTTACACACAGCCATCAGCTATGCCACTATGGAAGGGCTAATCTTAAATTTGTAGTTTGTGAGCTAAATATATAATACACTAAAACATAAGTATTGCATTCAAGCCAGTGATGTGCGCTGTTGTGTTGTTTTTGTGTGCGCTGAAGTAAGATTACCAAAGCAGTTATGTGTTTGTTTTGTCTCTTCTCTTATCACCGTCTACCCATCGCTGGCAAAGTAGTGTGCTGACTTCATTAAGCCATGTATATCATGTAAAAGTACTCACACAGAGACACACAGACAAACACACTAACGGACAGACACACTCACATGTGTAACACACATTATAATATATGTAGGGGTAGTTTCACACTGATAACTGATCAAAACTTTGTTATAGATACATGGCTTATCTATTTTATATGAAAAATAGTATTCTATAAAAGAGCATAAGCAAGTTGTTTTCAAGTGTGCAATCAACCAACCCTCTATCCTTCTTTTGTTTACCATCTCTCAGCTACAAACACCTGTTGGTCTGCTTCTCAAACTGGAAAAAGGCCTGTGGGTTGATTGGATACACTTCTGTCTCTCGTGTGGTTTATTCAAATAATTCTGCACTGGTTCTAAGAGGTTGACATGCAACATCTGCAGTTTCCAGAACAGGCAATATGGTTACAGGTGTATAATTTACTTTACTGTTGAAAATCATTAAGCACCCAACACAAGTCAAAGTTATGTGTCTTGTGTGTGTGTGTGTGTGTGTGTGTGTGTGTGTGTGTGTGTGTGTGTGTGTGTGTGTGTGTGTGTGTGTGTG
>JAUZST010091184.1:0-19459 GCA_034779995.1 Parotocinclus haroldoi
TTTATTTATTTTTTTTATTTCTTTTTAATTTCAACCACTGGTGCTGTGGTGGATCCGAAAAATACCAAAAAATATTTTTTTGTGTGTCTTCTTCAAATATGCTTGTCGACGGATCCGCAAAACAAGCAATAAAAAAATCTGGCCTTAACTTTCTCAGAAAGAAATGCATAAAACACAGTTTATCAACTAAATATGGATTTTAAAGGATTTGCAAATCATTGCATTCTGTTTCCATTCATGTTTTACACAACATCCCAACTTTACTAGAATAGGGGTTGTAGACTGCTCAAAGAAAGGAGGATATTTTTAAATGAATATAAAGCGATTTTAAAAAAGCATGATGTTTTATAATTAAACAAGAATATCAGAAAAGCAAACGACAAGTCCATGTTCTATAATGCAAATAAGATGCAAAAGGCGAAATGCTGGAGTATCTGAACATTCCCTGTTTCTGAAAGTCCTGCAATTTCCCGACCCTTGCAATGCCTCTGCCACACAATTTGCCTGAATGGGAAACTAGGAGAGCTATATGACGTCTTGAAGCTGGTCAAACACAGACGTGATTGGCAGACTGTGAAATCGCTTTCAAGAGACTGGAACAGTATGAAAAAACGTAGGCAGGGTCGCCCATCTACCACAACAGTAAGAGATAACCGCTACTTGACGTTATTGGGAAGGTGCAGGAGCAGGAATATGGGGACAGTTTCTTGCTGCCAAAGGATGACGGATATGCAACCAGACCATATGAAACTGGCTCCATCGTGTTTGACTGCATGCCCGGTGGCCAATGCTATGCATTGTTATCTGCTGTTCTACACTGTAGAACCTGTAGAAAGTGGGATGATGTGTGGTTAATAGTCCTCTTCTCTGATGAGTCATGGTTCAGGTTGATGCCTGACAATCATTGTGTCCTGATCTGGTGTGAACGAGGAACACGGAAGAGCCCACATTTCATGTGAGAAAAGGACTCACAACTTTTACCACATTTTAAAAACAACACTGAGAAATGCAACAAACAATTCAGTATAATATTTAAGTCAAATGTTGACTTGGTCAGGATCTAGGAAAGTCACAGCACAATAGAAAATCTATTATAAATTATTTTTTTTTAAGTCATTGTAAGGTCTGAATTAATGGCTTCAGTTTAAACTGAATAGAAAACATTTTTTATTATCTAATTCCTTCGTCATATTTAAACTGGACTTTTAACTACTTTTGTAGTATTTTTCATATACATCTACAATATTTCAATACTAAAATCGAATACGCAGCCATGTGTTGTGGGTTGTTTCCCCCCCTTCGCGCATACTAAAACTAATGTCCTATTACAGCATGTAGCAATATCTAGCTTGCACCATTATTCTGAAATCTTTATAAATATTCATAGATGCTTACACTGGTATTAATTTGGACTGGCAGATTTGAAGTTTAAATGTGTAATATTTATATATGTGTTTTATGCTGTTTATAACATCTTATTTCCATTTAGTTCAAATTAATTTGTTTAAATCCAGCTTGACCATGCACTGTACAGTCTTAATTAGTCAGGGATGAGTAAGGATGGTGAGACAAAGAATGATCTCCTTACCCCAGAAGAAATCTGCCACATAACTGGTGAATAGTGGTTGGCTATGACGATCTGTACAGAGGCATCTCTGAGTAAAGACATTTAGTGGTGGGCAATGTCAGAATAGTAAGGAACTTGGCATAACGAATTTGGGAATAAACAGGTTGGATCAGTGGTTGCGGAGTTGGTGGTGGATGTTATTTATGTTTATGTGTGAAAACGTGAGAATGTACAGTGAATAAATTCGGTCCAGTTTTCCCAAAGGTGAAGCTTTAAGGTGGTGTTTTACCATTACAGACATAGTTTAAAATGACTTGCTGTTGCATTGCCTGGCGGATTTCTACAAGGTGTTGAAGAAAACCCTTGCGCACATGCTAATCGATATAAAAAAGGTTGCTCGTTTTGACTCATAATAGTCTAGTGCTGAAAATAATGCACTTGCTCTGGCAAGCCTCTCATTAAAAAGAAGCCTCTCTCTCACTCTTTAAGCTAGCTCTCATTAGAGCACTTTTCAATGCAAGAGCCTTGCAAATGTCCCATGTGGCACCTCTTTGCCTTTTAATAGGTCCTAAGAGCCATAGACCTACCACATCACTAAATTTAAAAGAAAGGGTGCTAGACTTTTATCAGCTGAGGTGGCTCACAATCTAGCATGTGTTCTAATGAACAGCTGACGTTCCCTGCAGCTTCTTCAGCAGTGGCTTACAAGGCCGAAGACAATGAAATGAGTATCCATCCCTCCAGCAAGCTTTATACTGAAGAGAGATGATGATCCTTGGCCACACACAGCCGAGGACATTCTGGATTGCTACAAACTGCCCTGTGGCACCTCAGATCACTAATGCAGTAGCATCCTCACCACAGGGTGGCAACTTAATGGCCTGCAAAATGTAGAAGAACAATTTGCTCCCGTCCAGGAATACACACCCAGACGTGGCGTGGCATTCATTCGAGGCAAATTTTTCTCCGGAGACCAAATAATATCAATTGCTAAAATTAGATAAGCGTACTTGGTGTACCGTTATGGTGCACCCATGCTGTGGTGACATCAAACCTTTTTTTCCATGATGGTCGCAACATCGGGCAGGCCACCGACCACTTTTCCGCGATCTGACAATGCAAACATTGCACACCAGTCAGAAAGATGCAATTATATCAGTAAAAGAAGCTGACAAGCGCCAGGGACTTGAATGAGGACACTCACTCTTTTCAGCATATGCTTCCGCTCTGAAAGGCAAGAGAAGAATGGTGGTGTTAGCAGGCTCATTAACACACGCGAATATTTTACTCTCACGCTGACATGCGCCACACATGCTCTGCATTGCAAAACACTGAAGGGGAAGACAGAGATGCAAACGGCTTCCCAAGCAACGATTATCTTACTTGAGTCTCTGAAACTCTGCGTAGGCATTATCATAGACTAGAGGGGTGGAGAAAAGGCAGAAAGATTAATGTTAAACACAGGCGCAAGGAGACCAAGATAATAGAGAAAACTGACACCTGTAGCCTTTGCTTGCTTCTCTTTTGTCCAGAAGGAAGTGAAAAAAGTTTGTCATTATTTTAATAGCAGGGTTTCCCCCTCCCCCATTTTTTTGCTTCCAAGCCATTACTCTTTTTCTTCAGCTAATTGCTGTCTGTGTTACACAAACTGCAAGCGCTCTGACTCCACACCAACATCGCTTACAAGCAATGTTGACTAACTACTGCTGAAACCAGAATCTACATACTCATACTCTGTTACATTTATTTCACCCCTTTAACTGTCCAATTAGGAAGACTATTTTTTTGCAGCTGTTATGTATGGACTGTTTTTTGTGGGGTATGACTAATTTTCTAATATACCTGTTTGAGCTAGGACATAGTTTATTTTCATAAAGAAGCAGCACAGCTGAATTGTTCCTTGAAGACAAGAAGAAGAAAAACGTGCAGGGCGATTTTTTTTTTTGAAAAGGTAAATCAGAGATTATTTAAGTAAATACAATCCTAAATAAATAAATCAGAAAAAGTTGGGACAGTATGGAAAATGGATTTTTTATTTATTTACAAGCAGTATGAACCCCAGATATTTCACGTGTTGTCAGAATAAAGTTGTAAGTGGCTTATGTGAGGGGAACTCCATATTGTAGTGCTTGGCAAACTCTTCAAATACTCAGTATTTCATGGATATGGATTGTTTACCAAATCATGATTATAATCACCCATTGACTCTGCCTGCTTGTAATGAAATCATATAATTGTTTAAATCTCATTACTAGCTCTACAATGCTTTTTTTTGTTTTTTCTTTTGGAATATGTTGCAGGTCTGAAATGCATTATTTAATTTATATTAACAAATGATGCAAAGTTGACTATTTTAATTGAATTAAACTGGATTCATGGTGTCTGCAATGAGATTAAAGCCAAAGTAAATGTAAGACATTTTTAAGCAAATATGGATTTTTTAATCTTAAACATATACCAGCAGGCCTGAGTTGATTGGATTTCAGTTAATATATTAAATCTTTCAATGTCACTTTAACTATGGTGTGGCAGATAAGGATTTGGATAGTTGATTTTTGATGTACATTGTAAATATCAGCCATATAAATTTTATGGAAATAAGCATTATAACTAAGTATTATAACAGCAGACCTGAAAAGTAGCATTTTTCTGTTTTATGAAAATTATTTGGAATTAGTTATGTGTGTTGTTACCAATCATACTATTGTAAATTTTGGAGTACACTAATCTACCCTCTCTAGTGTTAGTTAGAACACAATTCCACTGCTCACATACTCTGTGCTGTGAAGAACTGCTATTAAATCACCACCATTTTTTGCCTCGCCCACTGCCTTCCAGTCCATTTAACAATTCTGTCTAGGGTCTTATTTTTTAAATTAAAGCCAGTAAACCCAAAATAGACTTGCCCCTAAGAAATCTGACCTATATTTCCAGTTTGCTTTGTCCTTGTTTTGTCCTTTTAGATATGTGAGGTCTTCTAATCAACATCTTGACTGTTCAAGACTGTTCTGATGATGTCTTCACAGTTGCTGCTCAACTGTTGGTATTTAACTCACTTTTTTGGAAAAGTCAAAGTCTGAATCTTTTCAATATTTAATCATATCAGTGTTTCTGATCTTTTTTTCCCACAATTTTCTTTTTTGTAAGTTGCTTTGCTGCAATATACCTTGTCAGAAATATGCTCTATAAATGACTAAAAGTCATTCCATTAACTGCAAAAAATGGCAAAAAATTTTTTAAGCTCAATGGACAAATTAAATAAATATTTAAAAATAAGACCTGCCAGATCCATGAGCAAGACTGTTTCAGAATAAAAATGCCATTCCCCATAAAATCTGGGGCTGTGATTGGCTGATTTCCCATACTGTTGGGGCTAGAAGGGATTTGGATCGTGGTCAAGGCTATGACTGTTGTGCTAAAGCATTAAGACTAATCAAAAGAATATCCATTTGAAATTTTTAGCTGGCAGTTGCTTTGAATTTTCTACAAGGCTGTCTCTGATGGGCATATGGCTAATGTTTTACCCTTGTAAATCACACAAATCAGGATTTGAAAGGATTAAGAAACAAAGTGTTTGAGGGAATAAGGAAAGGCAATTTGTTCAAAGCCAAGCTTACCTTCTCCAGAAAGTTCAAAGGTGCGAGTGTACGTCTTCTCAGTGTCCATAAGCAGAAAGGTGTATAAACCCTTATCCTTGTCAGTGGGTTCAACTATCTCCATAGTGGCCATGCCTGGATTGCCACCAACTCGCAGTCTTTCGGATGAAGTGATTTTAGTTTCCCTGTTCAATAGAAAGATTGGTTAATAAATTGATTTAAATCTGATAACATGAGCAGCTAATGCTAAGATTAACTTTTTAAATCAGTTAACGATTTTAGAGCCAAGATCAGTACTGTCAGTAACACTAATTTCTCCAACATTGAGTTTGCTGGATTTCAATCATTATTTTTTTTCATTGGAGAATCTTTGAATACCTCTTTATATATGTAAGTTATTATATTATTATAGCAAAAGGATAATTTTATTGGCTGTTGGTCTGCCTGTAGCTTGGATACAATATGAGATATGAGGTTGAGAAAGAAGGTTCATGCGCATATTATTGAGGTGTTAGTGTCCCTTGAATCACTACTAGGAGTGACCAACTGTCATATGCAATGGCTTTCCAGATCATCACGGCACCAGTTGTGGCAGTGTAACTTCACAGCAAAGGCAGGATTGAAGCTCTCAACACAAGGCATCCATACTTGAACCTGACTGAATGTCTGTGAGTGTGTTGAAGAGGCATGTCTAGCAGTCGGCTATCTCTTACCAAGAGGTGCACTATGCAAAAGTAGTATCAGAGAGCCTTTTTATAGGGCAGCTGGGAAGGCACTTTTATGTACTCTTGTGAAAAGACCCATTGTTTTATCACACCAAACCTGTAATCATTTATGTATCTGCCTGAAACATAGCTGTAAGCTGAATTTTGCAGCAATCTGTCATCATATCTAGCAGGTATTATGGATTGAATGTCGTTCAGCTTCCCTATGTTGAATAAGGACTGTAAGAAACTGTAATTGTGAGACCAATAAGATGCAATCAGCCTGTGGTCTTCTAAAACTAAATGTCAAGCTTTCCATGGAATTCAGTTATTAGCTTTGATCCCAGCTCGACCCTCTCACAGCACATCAGTAAAATGTGTTAAATCCTGTTTTTTACAACCAAGAAATATTCATAAAGCAAAAAGAAAGTTGGCTTTGAATCTTTCATGACTTTGAATGACTGGACATTACTGTAATGCGCCGTTCACCTGGAGCGGTGGCTCCTTTTCAGCCAAATCTCACTAAAACTCAACATAGGCAGCATAAAACACTGTTTGCCTCTCTGCACGGGTTACCAAATTTACTGAAAGGAAAGTGTGCTTTCAGAATCATTTCCTAAAAGCAAATTTCTAATATCTTATAAATGACATGCAGAGCTCTGTGGATGGAAAAAAAAACATTGTGTCGGTGTCTTCAATTGCACAGCTTTGTGCTAAAGAATAGGAAAGATTCCGAACGTTTACATCACACTGTTAATAAGGGGATTAGAAGATCCACACGTGGGGGGAATAAAAGAGACTGCATGTAGTAAGATGAGCCAACAAACTGCTGGGAGAAGCGTTGTACCGAGCGTTAGAATTCTGCATGCCTTCTTTCCCCCAGTGGGCTAAAGCTTTAGTTATCTATAAAGCTGATAGATTTGATTTGTATTGACAGGCATGCAGGTGCCTTGTCACTTGGCACTGCTAATTTCCCATACTTCAGTAATCAGTTTCTCAGACCTCACATTAAAGCAACACAATTATAGACAAAAATCTCCAAATCGTGTTTACATGCAGAGCTGTTATCACGCTCAGAGACGTGCGCGAGCATGTGCATCTCATTTCCATGGCTATTTCCATCACAGTATTCAAGGACATCTCTTGAGGGCATATAGAGGGAGAAAGAGTTTGCATACTTCTGCATCCAGTGGATCTTCATTTCCTCTGTGTAATATTTCATATGGCACTGGAGCATGATGCCCTCTGCAGTGCAGTGGACCACCAACTCTGAGGCACTGGACCCTGTTCGAGTCAAAAGGACAAAGACTTTATTTGGCTTTTTCTGTTGCAGAACACATCGGGTCTGGGTTGACATGCATTGCAGGGTTAAGTAAAGTAACTGGTGATTGGTTTAAGAAACAGGGATTAGTAGTGGGACGAGGAAAGACATGCAAGTACTTCCACAATACAAGAATACTAATAATGATAACTAATAATAATGAGTGACTTGCGGTGGCCCAAATACTGAATTTACAGCCCCAAATCAGTTGGGACAGTATGGAAAATGCATATAAAAACACAGTAAATTTACATCAACGTTTATGTCACTGCAGACCGTATGCATTTGAGATATGTCATGTTTTGTTTGGTTAACTTCACTTAATTTTTTAACAAATATCCATTTCTGCATTTCAGGTTACCAAGCGATTAGTGTTTCAGGTGCTATTGTGTCTGTACAGGGTCATCGTTGTTGCATTTTTCTTTTAAAACCTCTCCACACATTCTTGATTGGGGGCAGGTCAGGACTACAAACAGGCCATTTCAGTACCCCCTCCATATCCCTTTCTTCCCCAACCGTGCCTTTGTATTGTGTGCAGAATGTGGTTTTGCATTGTCTTACAAATGCATGCATTAAGCTAAATTTTACATTTACTATCCTTGACTGAGTGAGATAAATAATAAAATGAGGAAAATGAAAGCAGGAGTGACAGAATAGCTATGTACTTTTCTGCATTAATGTTCTGCTATCACAGAAATATAAATGACCTTTGCCAAGAGCACTGACA
The DNA here is from genome assembly GCA_034779995.1 of Parotocinclus haroldoi. Lineage (NCBI taxonomy): Eukaryota > Metazoa > Chordata > Actinopteri > Siluriformes > Loricariidae > Parotocinclus > Parotocinclus haroldoi. The sequence goes on from JAUZST010091184.1 coordinate 7,916, forward strand.
CAGCCCCGTAATATGACAGAGCCTGGCTTTTGGACAGTCTGGACGGTCCTTTTCGTCCATTTTTTCCAACAACAACAACAAAAAAAGGACCTTGAATATTGATTCATCTGAGTACAGTGCACGTTTTATTGTGCAATGGCCCATCCTAGGTGCCTCTAAGCACAGAGATGCCCACAGGGTGCTCAAGAATATTCTTATCTACAAAAAGGGGACTCTATCTATTGTGGATTCCCTCTTTGTGCCTTGTGCTGCCAGTTAGCCTGCAGCTCTCCACGACCCTTTATTGGATAGGAACAAGCATGAAAATGCATGGATGAATAAACTTGAGATCAATCACTTTTTATGCCAAACCTGGAGATAATTATGCTTCCAAACAAACCACAAGAAATCTATAGCATAATGGATTAAAATACAGCATAGTGTTTATCAATGCCAATAAATTATATTTTGTATTGTACTTTTCCCAAACCTTGGATGATTTAGAATTTTGATCCAGCTGTCTATTTTGGACTGTGGTGCAGCAGTTAAGGTACTAAACTATTGACCTAAACTATTGAACTATTAAGGTCCAGGGTTCCAGCACTACAAAGCTGACACTGTTAGGCCCTTGGGCAAGACACAAAAACCACAATTGCTTGAATTGTTTGTTGTAAGATTGTATCAGTTGGAAGTTGTAGGGTGTTAAGGGTGTCTGCTAACAAGATCTAAGTTTTTCATTCATTTATAGTGGGAACTGTCAAAACTCATGAGCAGAAAAATAAGATAAACTGGCCTATATTCAATTTCATTCGTCAAGATATACTAGTTACTGTTATGATGCGTGGTGTGGACCCAAAGATGCGGGACTGAAGGAACCCCATGACGTATAATAAGAATGGAAAAATGTAATAACGAAAAGGGACTAACTAAAAGGGCAGAGCAAAAGGCTCTCCTCTACACCTAACTCAAAAAGGGGAAATCGTGAAGCTGGGATGAGTCCCGAATGGGAATGGCACCCCAGCTGGGGAGACAGAGGTCAAGCATGCTCAGAGCACTACGAGACGCCGATTTGGGACGTCTCCCAAATCGAGTGGCGCTGGAGCACACCAAAGTGCCACAGAGCGAGCGTGAGCTCGAACATGCAGTGTGGCACGCAGAAGGAACCTGGTCGCGTCCCAATAGGAGCACGGAGCCGGCTTGAGGGAGGCTCGACAGGAGCCAAGCGAAACCTAGGATCTTTCCCTACAGGGCTAAATTTACCTCTGAGGTTCCCCTCGTACGCATCCGTCGGCTCTAAACACCCCAGGATATAACCAACTAACTAAACGAAAGAAAAAAGGATGCGAACGAGGAGTTCGCCCCTAAATGAGGCGCAACCCGACCGAAGAGCCGTGCGTTCTGAAATGAGGTGCCACGCAACCAAAGGACCTTATGTTCGTTAACGATGTGGCAACGGACAATGCTGGGAGTTCCAGTTTTATAGTAGAGCCCCCAGGTGTACGATATCACGTCATTAAACACGCGCCCGATATAAACCGCCGTGACCAGACGCTCTGTAATGGCGACTGGACTGACCACGAGCGCACCGGGCCTCTGTGGTAGGCTACGTAACAATTACTTACAGAGAGACAACTGAATGAATGGATAGGTATTGTTTTCTCTTATCTAGTTAGCCAAATTTGTAATGAATTAAACATTTAACCATTAAATAACTACTGTGTGTTCAGAAAATGAAAGAAGTGATGTTTGTCGGCCTATAAATGGATCAATTAAATATATTTAAAATGAGCAAGGGTTCTACTCTGTCATAAATTACTCTAAAAGGACAGAGGGTTGTCATTACCAAAATACTAAAGTGTAAACCTGGTGATTGGATTATTGCCAAAATCAGATTTCTTGAGGCTACTGGATTTTGCAGTTGTTTGAGGCTAGGGTTAGGGTTGGGGTTAGGGTTATTTCATGTTTCATGTTACACTTGAGCAATACTTCTGGCATTTATTGGGATTGACCCTTCTGCAGTCTAAAGAAGCTTGATCAGAAATGGTCTTTTTGGAAGGGTAGCAGCCAAGAATCCATTTTTAAGGAAGCAGGATGTAAAGGTTCGAAATATGTGAAATCTTACAAAGACTGGACTGAAGATCAGTTGGAAAAAAATCATTATGGAGTGACACAGGCTAGTTTGAATTTTTTGGGTCTAGCTGTTGACATTATATCATATATGATGATTGTTATGCTATTGCAAAAACAACAAACTTAATGGTGGCCTAAGATTTTTGCACAGTACTGTATATCTGAAATTAGTCTGAACAATTCAGTCTACTAAACTGATGCACATACTCAAAAAAGCAATGCTTCACATAACCGTATCATCTGGAGGTAAGCAATCTAAATAGAGTCACCAGTAGCAGGCGTTCCTTTGGTTTCTGCATCAGTGCGAAAGATGATATGTCTAAAATCATTCAAAAACCTAATTGTTCTGAGCACTGGATGCTTACAGGCTTAGAGGCAGAAAGAGCAGCACAGCATGCTGAAATGCTAACGCTATACATACCTGCGATACGAGAGAGCTCGTTAATGATGTTGTCAAAGGCTGAGGGGAAGAGAACAGGTAAATTAAGTTGACGTTTTTTTGAGACAAACACGTGTTATTTCAGTCTCTGCAGCACATCTAAGATGAAAGCGGTAATACCTTTGCCAGAAACATCAATCTGAGACTCGTCCTGTCCTCTGTCATCACTGATTGTTGCTTTATACACACCCATGTCCTTCTTGGAGAACTGAGGGCAGAATTTCAGGAAACAAAAACACAATGGCCACATGAGAAGGTTTAACGTGGGATGCTAACATAACTCACTTAGGAAGTATTATGTGCTCTGTTCCCTTAAGTCCAACATGAAAAGATAGCCGAATTGGGGATGAAACCACCCACTGATGGAAACTGCTGAAATGTTTTGATTATTGCTGACTTTACTGAACTTGAAGTCTGCTGTGAGCCTATGTGTTTGCAAAGAAAGTTAACGTAATTAGATTTGGAACGGTTTCCTGCTCCATGATATTGCATAACTCTGTAATTGAGCACAATGCCTAAGACGCTGCATATTCATTGACCATGAGAACCATGAGAACTTTATCGCTACAAAGGGACAAAAAGGCCCTAACAAATCAGCAAAAATAACTAAGTGACATGGATACTTTGTACTTCATAATGACCAACCGCTACTCCTACTAAGCGGCACTATAATTGCAGCAGTCCATCACTTCTAAATTGTTTTAGGCCTGGAAGTTATTTTTGGTTTAGAGTAAATCCACTATCTTACCAGAAGCAATGGGAGCTTGCATACTCCAGAGCTCAGGTCTACAGGTACCTCAGGAATCACCTCCGCATCGTTCCTGTACCAGTGAAATATTGATTCTTTCTTCAGATTAGCCACCTGAGGACATGGGAGGACACACAGATCAGGCGGTGGGCAGCAGTGATGGAACAAGGCTGAAATATGGCCATTCTGAGTGGCTCTGTACACCAATCTCCCACAATGATATCTTTATGACTGAGACAAATAAAGTCTGGAACATTAGACAGTCTGATCTGTGCTGGCAATAAACCCAGGACAACTGGTGAAGGAGGTGAATGTGTTTATTCACTTGCCTTGCAGATGAGGCTAACACTTGCATCTTCTCCAACATGGCTAGACAGGAACTGACTAAAGTGAGGTCCTGTGGGAAAGACAGAGTAATGGTGTAATGATACCCACCACTCTCAATTTGATTCACAATAATGAGCTCTGGTCTTTAAAAATGTTATGGCATCAGATGGCTTAATAAATAAGTAGCATTATGTTTATCATTAGCTTCATAAGGCAGCTAATAATGTAATGTAAGTTTTACAACATGCTGAGTAAAAGAGCATCGCTGAATGGCATGCTGTGTCCAGCATAACATACAACATAACATAGCATAAGTCTTGGCAGATGGTGACTTGTCACTATGGTTGGGGTGACTAAAGAAGATAAAACAGAGATAGAGGATAAAGTAAGTGAGATCAGACATGCAAAAGATAAAGGAAAGGACTGTAGCTACAGTTATTTGTTTTTTTTTTAATCAAGTGATGACCAAAATGCTTTATATTGCCAAGACTGGCGAGTTACTGTTGGTATCTCATTATTTATTACATAAACTCAGTAGAAATCTGAGTTTATGAATACAGTGTGAGAATACTCATGTGATTGTGGTCGTAAGGCCAATGAAACACTGAAGCCAAAGGCTCAGATATTACTGGAAGGGGCATTTTCTCCAGGGACTGCATATGACAGCAAAAGCAAGCAGTGCATTGGTTTTACAAACGCAGTAATGATCCAGTCGAAAGAGAAACCAGAGCACAAATACCTATCCTCCTCCTTCTCTTTTTAATACATTGCAGTTTGAAAACTAATGGAACAAATGGAAGTTTGTCTATGATAAGCTGAAACATCTTACTCTTAAAGTATATGGTTCTGTTTTTTTTTTTACTAAAAAATACAGCAGACCCAGTGCCTAACCAGTGATATGATTCAAGTGTTTTCTCAAATTTATTGGTGTCTTTCAGTCAGTGTCCCTATCCAAAAAGCAGTGGTGGACTAAGTACAGTAACCATGTAGTTAACTTAAAGATTGTACCTTCAAGTATATTAGAGTTTGGATGCTTAGCCCTAAAGCTCTGATGCCAGTACCTGATTCCAGAACCCCTCATTAAAGTCTATATTATATATATATATATATATATAACCAAAAATATATATGTAAAAATGTGTATATATACGTATGGATGTATGAATCAACCGTACAGTCGCAGCCGACTCTCGATCACTTGATGGATCATCGACACATTTCTGTCTTTCATCGATGTGATCCATGCAGTATTTCGGCAGGATAGTGGAGAGGTTTGCCATTGCTTTCTCCACCCTTCCCCATTTATCTGGGCTTGGGACCGGTGTGCAGCTGTTTCCAGTTACACTGGCTGGGGTGTTTTGTATACACAAGCCAATGACAATTTAGATACACCAATTAACCTAACATGCATGTCTTTGGACTGTGGGAGGAAACCGGAGTACCCGGAGTAAACCCACGCAGACACATCGAGGACATGCAGACTCCACACAGAAAGGACCCAAGCCGCTCCACCCTGGATTGAACCCAGGACCTTCTTGTTGTGAGGCAGCGGTGCTACCCAACGTGCTGCCTATATATATGTATAATATTCTATGAACACCTGACAATAGAATAAGCTACATATTTGTGACAATACTGTAAACCATTTGAATATTCTTTTTTAAAATATATATATTTTTTGACAATTTTTGGTCATACTACCCTTCACTCCTGGCAAGTGGTAAAGCATAGTAGCATGCTGTATCATATTTGCAGAATGATAAATGAGCCACACTGGCTGGGATTGCATGATTTGTATTAGTCTTTGGGTTAATATATTTATTTATGGATAGATTTATATATGGCCCCTTTACCCATACCTCATCAAAGAGCAAGGTATATTAGTAGCACAGTTAAAGGCGAGCATGTTTGGTTTTTAAATTATAAATATGTACTCTTCTTTCAGACCATCACATGCTCAGTACCCTCTTTCACTCGAATGTACTCTCTTCGCTGGTATTCAGCCTCTGCCAGTGCTGCCTTGAAGGCTTAAGGGGAAAAAGGAAAGATTGGTTAAGGGTCACTGAACCAAACCATGGAAGAAAATGCCACATCTTGAACAAATTGCGGAATATCGCCGGTGCCTCACCATCTCCTATTAGCACTAGAGAGGACTGCGCCTTCCCTTTTCCATCCTGGATCTGCACAGCGTACGTCCCCTCGTTGTCCTCAGTGAAATGATCCAGTACCATCTCAATGACACCCGTGGCTACATCATGACTCATCTTGGATTGCTGGATGAAAAGGAAATCAGACAGAGAAGTCATTCCTATACATTTTAAAGAACAAATCAATTGAATCTGATTCCATTAAATTCCATTTTCTGTTAAAGGCACTGCAAATCCTCGAGTATTAAGTTGACCTTCATCTTAGACTGCTAATACAAGGGGCACGCTAAAAGGTGTTGCAGTCCAGCCCATGAAGATTAACGAGGAGGTCACCAGCTGTCAGCCTTGCTTTGTGTGGCACTCGTTGCTTACCTCACAGTTGACAAGCTCCTTGTTATTGCTGAAGAATTTGTAGGTCACAGAGGAGGAGATGCCCTCAGCTTGCAACCAGAAGCGCACTCGACCTCTCTCTAGAATTTTGTACGCAAGCTCGGTCTTCAGTGGGATAACTGAGGTGGAAAGAGAGGTGACAGAGGTGAAATTCGTGTGCTGTCATGGTTCACATGCATGACCTCGGAAATGGCGCAGACATGGACTCAGCTTGCTCTAAATCCTCACAAGCCCTGAGCATACTGATAAAACATGGGGGACTGAAGAAATTGGTCAAGGCTCATGCAATAATTCCTGGCCACAACTCAACAGCACTGTCAGATAACTCTTAGGCAGTCACAGAATTAGACAGAGCAAAAATAGCAGAACCAAAATAGTTTCAGTGGCTACTTACTTGGATTGCGGATGTCGTAGCTAAGTGCCAACATTTTCTCAAGCTCTGAAATGAAATAAGAAACACATTTATGCAATTAAATGCTCAGCATTGCTGACTGTTATGAAAGATATGGATTAAAAAATCCATATTTGTTTGAGAGTCATGTTTTTTTTTAATATGGCACTATGTCTCTGAACAAGAAAAATGACAGCCTTCAGGAGGCGCTTTATAAAGTGTTACTGACACCCTTATATAGGGGTTCTTACAGTTGATATGAGCGGTTCAAGGTTAAGGGCCTTGCTCCAGGATCCAACAGTGCCACCAAGCAACTTTGCATTGCCAAGTTCAGTGTTGAAATAAAAATATCTCTTACTTCACATAATATTTGTGGGGCACCGCCATAGGGGTTCAGGTTTGAGTCGGATTTCACAAGCAGACACAGCTGACTGTGTCTGAGGGAGGAGAAGTTGGCAGTTCACCCCCCAACACTGCCTAAGTGACCCCCACCCAACCTTGTTGTTATCTGGTACAGGTTCTGCTTATAACCGTACCATGTTCTCTAGAGTTATACGCCAGAGAATCGTGACTAATTACAATTAAAATCTATATTGGGTACAACTATTCTAATAGCACATTTTGTTAAAGAAGCATTATTTAAAACGGTTTCCTCCCACAGTTCAAAGACATGCGTGTTAGGTTAATTGGTGTCTTTAAAGTAGCCCTTAGTGTGTGATTGTGCGCATGTCTGTGTGTGTGCACCCTACGATGGATTGGCACCCCATATACGGTCGTTCCTTCCCTTACGGCCAGAGTTGCCATGTGGGCACTGGCTGGCACACGGCCCCATGTGGATTAAGCGGAAGATAATGAATGAATGAATGAATGAAAAATCATGAGACAGTCAAATCAAGAGCTTAGTATCGTGAATCTATTAATGATCAGAATGAATCAATATATCGCTATATTCTAATAACATTTTATAGACAAAATCCAGGATTTTAAACTTCATAAAGCATTATTCAGTGCTTGCTTTATAATTATTTCATTACCTTCTGCTGTGATTTTGTAACTGGCTGAGGCTCCGTCAGTGTTAGTGACAGAGACTGAGAAAGTGCCAACATCCTCTTTGTCTGGGTTCTTAAATAGCAGAGTGGAACTGCATAAACACAAAAGAAAACAGCGTACTAGTCACAATGTATCACAGATAAACTCTTTTACACTCTTCAGGATTACTTGATTTTAGTTATTTTAGCCATACATGTATAGTGATCTTACTGGCTTCCTGATGTTTTAATGGCGATTCCCTTTGAGAAATCTGTAATTTCTTCATAGGACTTCTTCCACACAAATTGGGATTGCTCTGATATCTGGCAACTCTCAAAAGACAGATAAACATCACCCGTCTGCTCGTCTACACCGCATTTGATTTCCTGAGCACCTTCAAGGACATAAGAGAACAAAATGGTGTGTACACATGTAACTCTTCCCGCATGATGTAAAGGAGGTGTTAAATGGTGATGCAGAATTCATGGAATGGGAGGAGTGGGATTATGGGTCAGTGTGCTTTTCACATTTACCTCTGTTGCATCAGTTCTGTGTCCTTCTCTTTTCATGCTGCCCTGCATGCTCACAATTACACAGAGACAAGACCACAGTGCACTCTGCTGGAGAAAGGCTCGTGTATCTTCCAGTCTCGAGTGTGAATGTTTCAGGGTAGGTTGAGATGAATCATCTCGTCTGCTTTTTTTCCCTTATCTGCAACCAGGCAGAAATCTGCTCTATGCAACACTTCAGAGTGCAGACTCGTGCTCTCTTGTTCCTTTTCTCTCATACTCTCTCTACCAACTTGTTCTCTCTCACTGCTATGTTTACCTTGCTCCTGCTCCTACAGTCTGTATTTACTCCGAATTGCCAGTAGGTTTTGCATAGGTGTGCATCATGGTACTATGAGTAGTAATTATTTATTAAATTTACAAAAAGCAGGGCAGAAAGAAAGGTAATTAACAGGAAAAAGTAAGATGGAGGACAGAACTACTGTTTGAGAGGAAGGTTTTAGAAGCGACACAAAGGAGGTAACAAGTCATGAAGACATTTGAGCAAGGAGTTCTATAGCCTGGAGGCTATGGCACTGACAGAAATGCTACTCATTAAGGAAAGTGTAGTATAGGTGACAGTTGATAGCCTTCCATCCAAGGGTGTATGGGGGATGTAAGAATGGAGGAGCTCCCCAAGATGTCCTAGGTCAGACTGCAAAGGGCTTTAAACTGCAAGAACAATATTTTGTACTCATTGACAAAAATCAGTAATGCACCCAGTTAGGGGTAGGTCATTTCAGACCTAGCTGTTAGGAGGTTAATTGAGGGTACATGCACACAAAGGAAACAGGCTCTGGAAGACCCATACAGACCACCAATAGAAAGCATTCCTTGATCCACCGACAAGTAGCTCCCACGGTTCCATTGTTCATCCTTCAGACACAGTTGGCACCTTCACTACCCTGTCTTTGCATGGACCATTTCCAGGTACTTCGCAAAATAAAACATTTTGTCATGGTGCTGATTGTGTGTCCTGCCGTCCACAGCCAGTAACCATTGCCTTAATTTGCAGTTGTGTTACCAACAGCACACACTAATACAACTCCTGGCAAACCTGGATCTTTATGGACTGGAACCTTGTAGTGTTTATCCAGGTTCTGTTTGGGATCTGATAATGGTTGAGTTTGATAATTGAAACCTTGTAGGTTTTTATCATTAATCAAGCATTAATGGAACCAGATGGGACACCAGCTTTGGGAAACTAAGTCTGTACAGGATCTTCAGACCCAGCTGCAGCATCTGTGCTCAAATGTACCACAGGCTACCATACGTAACCTGTTTGCCTCGAATGCCCAGTTGTATCTCATCTTGTATTCAAACTAGAAATGACCTAACAAGATGCCAGAGCTTTCCCCGAAATAAACGAATCCTTTCACTCTGATGTCATCGTTACATTCACTTCCAATGACTCCTCCTTGATAAGTTGTTTTTTTTGTCAGTGAGTGTTTAAAATACGTTACACATGGCCTATGCAACTGATTGCGAATAGCGGTGATGTTGTTTTGAGCCCTCATGAGCACTCAGAGTTTTGGATGTATGGAGGTTCTTAATGGTTTTACCTGGGTGACCAGTAAAAAAGACAATTACAATAACCAGTCTCAGAGAAAAAGAAGTTATGAACCAATATCTGGCATTGCAAGCAGTGAGTAATGTCCAGAGATGGGCAATTATTTACAAAGATGAAAAAAAAACGGATTGGTTTAATGGCTTAATGTGAGCCTTAAAGGTAAGTAAAGAATCAAACAGTACTCCCAGCTATTGAAGGCCTCTTTGAAACACCATCAGTGTCAAGAATCATGTTGGATAGATCAGTGATGAGGTGCTTAGATCTTAGAACTGTTATTCACCTAGAGATTTAATTCATATCTATATGCTGCCAGAAACTGGGGGTGGGGTTAGGAGTATATTTTATGCTGACATATCTGTATGTCATCAGCATAATAATAGGAACTAAAATTATTGCTGCAGATAATTTGGCCTGGGGTAGCATGTAAATAGTGAGAAGAAAAGGGACCTACAGAATACCCTTGATAAATCCCTTGGGTAGCAGGTGTGGTGATCTGTTTACCATTAGAAACAGCTTTCTGTCTTAAATATAGGAACAAATCAGACTAAGTCGGTTCCGAGATACCAATAAAGGAAAGACGAGAGAAAAGTAATTCATAATTTATTGTGCCGAAATTAGCACTGCGATTCAGGAGAAGGATGTTAATTGCTTTTATCAGCAGCAAGCTCTTAATAGAGCCATTTTGGTACAATGCTGAGTATGGAAACCTGACTGAATGGGCTTATGGAAATTGTAGTCTAGGAGAAATGGTGGAAGTTGGTGTTAACACCGTTTTCAGTGCTCTCACTCAGAAAGGGAGCTGGAAGATAGACCAATAAATTAAAATGTATGTTCAATCAGGGTCAGGTTTTCTGAAAATTGGTATAACAGTATCAGTTTTAAGGGCAGTGGGGACACAGCCAGATGACAATCGTGCATTTATTAAGTAAGATAAAGGAGATGAAATCAGAGATTTATAAGCCTTTAGAAAATTGGTAGGGGCAGGGTTAAGGTGACAGGAGTAAGAGATAGATATTAATTATTCTGAAATAGAAGAAAGATCTTTCATACTGCATGTAAACATGTCTTGAGGTATGTGGAAGTTAGAGAGGGCATGTCTGTTGAACTGCAGATATATGTTGGTATATTTTACAAGCTTTGTTCTGAAAGGAGTTTAAGAAAGGCTTAATGCTCTTCGGGTACTGGGGTGGATAATCAGGAGGGCCATAAGAATGAATTTATTGTTCGGAAAAGCGTTTCGACTTGAGTGAGATACATTCAGGGCATGTCTTTACTGGGTGTATAGAGTTGATAGTAAGATTTTTGTTACACACATTTCCAAGATGTCTGCTTTCATACTTCAACGATTAAGATTTGCATTATGGGGAAAAATGGGTGGGATGTATGAACCTGGTTTTCAGTGGGGCATCACTGTTCAGAATGCTAAAGAGAATGTTATAGTGGGAAATTATAGCATGAAATCACAGATAAATGAGGAACAAGATAAAATACGTTTAACGAGTTTGGGGTCAGAGATGCAAACAAGAGAATCAGTTACAAAGGCAATCATTAAGATCTGTTTCTCTGCACGCTTTGTTGGTCCCCTTAACCCCCACAAATCAGGTAATATTCATTCGTTGGATCATGCTCAACACTGCAGTGAAACTGTCATGGTAGCGGTATGCTGTGTGGAGTTGGTACAACTGAATCAGACAAAGCAGTGCTATTGGAGTAAAAAGTGTGCTCACTGTACATGCTCTTAGATACATTTATTTAGACAGTAGCTCCTTTTCTTCATGGATTGCATTTGTTTTATATATATATGTAAATATGTGTATGTGTGTGCATGTATATAGATACATATTAT
>JAUZST010091195.1:0-19458 GCA_034779995.1 Parotocinclus haroldoi
GTACCCTATAGCGGTACTCTACGAGTTCCCGTACCCTATAGCGGTACTCTACGAGTTCCCGTACCCTATAGCGGTACCCTAACGAGTTCCCGTACCCTATAGCGGTACCCTACGAGTTCCCGTACCCTATAGCGGTACCCTACGAGTTCCTGTATCCTATAAAAATGTAAAAAATACACCCCCAAAACGGCAATGAAAAAAAAGTTAAATACACACAATGACCAAAAAATCTGTGAAGTATCGAGACCCCCAATCGTAAAAAAAAAATAACAAGAAGAAATGACATACAAATATTTAAAAAATATACAAACTCGACCGTGGTTGAACGCGCAGTGCCGTGGACAGCCACTAGGCGGCGGATATAATATAATATAATACAATATGATATATAATATACTGTAATATAATAGAAATAGTTATTTATTGAAAGCCGTGTTGCACTTTAAGCGCCTCTGTTTCACATCCCTTCTTAGATTTAATTCAGATTCAAATTTAATAAAATCTCAAACGAGTCGCATTACTCAGGGAGTGAACGTGCAGTAACAGCTACAGACACTAGTCGGCGCCTGAAGCCAATCCAAAACAAATGGCGTGTGTGTGTGTTTGTGTGTGTGTGTGTGTGTGTGTGTGTGTGTGTAGACTACTTTATCTCCGATCTTCTGCTCTGATTGTGTTTATGCAGCCTGAGCTCGCGCTTTTGATCCAGTGTTGGATCGAGTCCCGGGGCTGAGGGAGGGAGGAAAATGCCATGCTTACACAAGCTAACGGATTTAATTACAGAACGAGATCCAGCAGATCACCCAACTGAGCGGAACGTGAGCCATTAAATAATGAGATCCCATGAAATAAGGCTGAACCGTTACGCGTTAAATCACAGCGCCGTGACGCACCTGGAATGGCGGGAAATTCGGGGCTACCGTTAATATTTGAATTGTAACGGTCGCCTTCTCACGCGATCTACGGAACTAACCCAGAGGCATAAATATTGGGACAGTTGTCTATCTAGATATCTAAGTGGCATTTGACCGTAAATATCTGGACAGCTAAATAATCCCTAAACACAAACACATAAACATTTGGTACACTGCTGTTTTTACCAGCAAAGAATGGAGGGGTATTTATTTTATTTTATTGTAGGTACACTTAAGCTGTGTGATTTTTACAAATAAGTGTTTTATACAATAAAATAACAGAACTTAATATCTGGTACAGAAACCTTTGTTTATAATTACAGAGCTCAGAGGGTTCCTGTAGTTCTTGACCAGGATTTTGGGCCACTCCTCCATACTGATCTTCTCCAGATCTTTCAGGTTTCGAGGCTGTCGCTGGGTAACGTGAGTTTCTGCTCCCTCTAAAGATTCCATATTGGGTTCAGGTCCGGACCCTAGCTGGGCCACTCCAGGACCTTATAATGCTTCTTATGGAGCCACTCCTTAGTGTTTCGGGTCGTTGGTGCTGATGCGGGAAGGTCCAGTCACGACCCATCTTCAGGATCGAGGTACATGACACACCCATCCGTCCCCAATTCGATATGGTCCGGGAATTCATACCACATGACCTTCTCCCGTGGCTCCTCTGGATCGTCCAGATGTTCATTAGTGATCATCCTTACCCTACGAGGTCAGATCTTACATGGAGCTCCGGACCGAGGAAGATTAACAGTCGTCTTGTGCTTCTTCTGTTTGATAATAATTACACCAACACTTGTTTCTTTCACCGAGCTGTTCCCGATTGTCCTGTAGCCAATCCCAGCCTCGTGCAGGTCTAGAATTTAGTCCCTGGTGTTCTTACCCAGCTCTTTGATCTTGGGCATGGTGGAGAGGTTGGAGTGTGTTTGATTGAGCGTGTGGACAGGTGTGTTTTATACAGGTAACGAGCTCTGTAATTAATACAGGTAATGAGTATAGGAGGATAGGTGGGTAATTGTGCTATTTATATATTGTTATTAATATTATTAGAAATATTTATTATTGCTATTGTTAATATTGATCTTTTACTATGACTAATATTATATTTATATTATTTCTTATATATTTTATTATTATTGTTATTTATATACAGTATATATATATATTTTTTAATAAGATTGCTGTTGTTACTATTCTTGTTTTTCTTAAAATTATGTTCAATTATTTATTTATTATATTTTTTAATGATTGTTGTCATTGTTAGTAATGCTTAGATAATTATTTTTATGTATTTGTGTATTTATTATAATATAAGCAATATATATATATATATATATATATATATATATATATATACTATAATATAAAATATATATAATATAAATCCACACATGTATCCTTAACATAGAATTAATAAAGAGAAAGTGTTATTCACCGAGCAAAAAATGTTGGGCAAATAATTGTAACGCATTGTTAATGCGCATGCGCTGTGTACTATGTCATATTAGTTGAGGAGGGGATGTGGGAGGTGTCCTAGTTTAGGAGGATTATAGCCTGTAAAAAGGCTATGCAGGCAATAGGGAGTGTATTATTTTTGGCCTCTTATTCGCAGTTTTCAGGTTTGTAGAATGTGTTGGATTCCGCTCTGCTGGCTATTGATCCACTGATTTCTATCAAAACGTGTGGTGAGCATTTCCATGTGAAATAAATAATGCTTTCCATATTTTTTTTCGATGCATGTTAATCTCTCAGTGGTTACAATTGCACCATTTCACCAGATGATATCATCTCTGTATGAAGACACATCATTGTTCCAAATGAGTCTCACCAGGGTGGTAATGTCAGCAAGTTTAATGAGCTTGGTGAAGTTTCTCTCAAAAATACAGCTGTTTGTGTACAATGACTAGAGCAGGAGACAGAGAAGTGAATTGTGTGAAGCACCAGTGTTGAAGATGAAAAGGATGGAAAAACAAACCCCAAATCAGAAAAAGATGGGATAGTATCTAAAATGCATGCACACACATTTCAAAAAAGTTGGGACATGGGTAATGTAGCTAGTAATAAATTAAAAGACTCAATAATGACTTATGATTTCAAACAGGTGTTGTCAATAGGAGATTTTTATCATGAATGGATATGAATGCAGCATCCAGGAAAGTCCTGAGCAAAGATGGCCAAGGAATCTCCAGTATGTTAAGAAAAGGATGAGACAAAAATAAAAATGTTTAAAACAATGTACCTTAAATAATGATTGGAATCGATTAGCATATGTCTCCCTACAGTGCATAAGTTCAGTTTGTATAGGCCAACATTTAGAACACATTCCTTTAGGCTATTGATTGGATTCAGTGTGTGTGGATGCATATAAATTCACAACATTAATCATGCTAATAATGTACGATATACTGCTTGGTCAAAAGTCCATGGATTAGTGGATTTGGCCCAAACAGCCATCTAGATTTAGGATAGATGTTGACAACCTGTCTCTCACAGTCTCGGGTCCTAACTAATGAAATCTTAATTCTATCCTAGTTACGTAAAAGGAATTTAAATGACTTAAAATAATTTCTCAATTTTGCTGATTGTAAGGCCGTCTTTTGAATCAGCTAATATATACAGCTGTGTATTATTTGCATAGCAGTGGAAACTAATGTCATGTTTATAAATAATTGAGCCTAAAGGTAGCATATACAGGGGGAATAATAGTGGGCCAAGCACAGACCCTTGAGGGCCTTCACTTTCAAGAGCTTAAAGCATCTAATATTCACATAAACAAACTTGTACCAGTCAGTCAGATAGGATTTAGGACATAAAGGTGCCAGTTTTCTACTGTTTTCTAGCTTATTCAGTAATGAACTATAGTGTTATGCTTGGACTGTGGTAGAACCTCCAGGTAGGAACCAATGTGCAGTGGTACACACAAGAGAGCATAGTCAAGAGTGAAGTTCAAAAAGGTGCGAGGCAGTAAGTGGGTGAAATATATGGCAGGGCATCTGGGAAGCACACTCCAATCTAGCAGGAGAAGCGCAGTCGTGGTTTCGCTTTCAGCTCGTGGAGAACCCAGAAGAGCGGCTCATCGGTGTGGTAGCAGACTTGTAAAAAGTGAAGCAAACACACATCAACACACTGAATAAATGCAGTGGATGGGAAAATAAAGCTAAGGTGGCATTATTACCAACTAACAAAGTTGACAAGCCAGCAATCAGTCATGCTTCTCAAAGAGCTTGCTGATTGCCTTCAACAAGTTTCAGCTGCTGGGATGGTGAGCTGCTGTGATCTACTGGAGATCCGGAAGAGGCTGTGTCTTGCTCAAGACACAACCATACCCACAAGTTGCAGCCAGAGCTGTACCCACACTATATACAATATAAAGAACAACCCTGATAACCAGAAATAATGAGACAGGAGAAAACTGGCTCTCACCCTGTTAGGAGGCCTACCTCATCGGCTTCGGCGCGAGCCGCCATTCTCGCCATTTGCTGTTACAGAGCAATCAGTGAGGCAGATTATATTCAATGCTTAACTGACGACATGATGACGAACACCTGGGGCTCCCGCTACTTAAGTATTAGCCCTAGTGTTGATCATTGCCACGTTGTCACAGAATGTACGGTCCCTCGCTTGCGTCACTTAATGCACCATAGCGAACGCTTGAATCGTAGTACGTTGCCTTTATTCAGTAATTTGCTGCCTGGCTGACGTATGTCGCGACTTATCTCCACTGAATATAGACGGTGACATCCCGGGGCATATAGAGCCAACAGATGTGTATGAGGGCAACCCCTGAGGTGTCTAGCATGTTAGGGATAGATTCAGGGTTTCCCTTCCCATCCTAACTTGGCACCTATTGAGCCTCACTCCAGCCAGCTGCATGCTCCAATTGAGAAGCGCCCTGGCTCGACTTCCTCATGCGCTTGGTGCACGTTTTTGTAATTTGGAGAACCTTTTGCTCTGCCTCCCATATATATTTTATATTAATATTTACCCATTATAATTATACGTCGTTGGGTAGCTTCTTTCCCGCATCCTTGGGTCCTAACCCATATCATAACACACTCCTTATACAATATTGTCAAATGCTGCACTTAAATCTAAGAAAGAGACACGTCTATTACCTAATATTAATAAAACATTTTATACCCGAATTAATGCTGTGTCAGTACTATGATGGAGCCTGAATCCTGACTGAAATGTTTCATGAATAATGTTACTTTGGAGGTAGCTAGAGCTACTGATAGACAATATTTTTCAAAGATTTTTTAGAGGAAATGTAATTGTTCTTTTATTAGACATCTCACAGGATTTTGGCACCAAATCAAATGTAATGAATGAATTTGAATAACAAGCAGTGGTTCTATAGTACTATGAATTCTTTGAGTAAACTGTATCTAATAAGCATGTTGCTGACTTAGATGAGCTGATCAGCGAGAACAGTTCAGTATTGGTAAAAGATTCTAGTCCTGATTGACAGTTAATTAAACGTCTAGACATTAATTAAACATCCACACTAGTGCTGCATCTGGAAGGTTGGTGAATAGATGGATGATGTGGTGAACTTTAAGTTTTATGCTTAAAGCTTTCTACCTTATCTTTAAATAAAGTCTTTGTAAATCTTTGTAAAAGAAGAATGTTGCAGAGTCACGTTCTGTGATTTTTTTTAGCTAATCTGCAGACTATATTAATTAGAAATCTAGGATTATTTTTATTATTCTCTATGTGTGAGAAGAAATATAGAGCTTTACCTTTGGTTAGAGTCTGTTTGTACTCTGCCATGCTATCGCTCCAAGCAATCTTAAATGCCTCCAATTTACTATGTTGCTAATTTTGTTCTAAACTCTGAGCTGTTTGCTTTAATATATGTGTATGGATATAACGTATCATGGTACAAAAGTGCTAGCATTAAAAAAAACATTTGACTCTAGCACTAGCATCTATAGACAGGGTTGAATAAAACACACATTATAATTGGTTGCATATCTCTCTTTTTCAGCTGGTTCTATTTTACCATTTCCTACCATCCCAGTTCTAAGAACTCTAAGGCAGATGCTCTCTCACGTTGCCATCCTCTGAAGTTCCAGTGGTCCCTGAATCCATCCTGCTAGCTTCATCCATCCTAAGAGCTATCCATTGGGACGTCAAACAAGAAATGGACACTCTCACACAGTTATGCATACCTCCTGAATGCCCTACAGACAGGAGGTACATCCCTCCCTTCTTCCGGGATTGACTCATCACCTGGGCTCATGTCTGTCCTTACTCTGGTCATCCAAGAATCCAGGAGAGATGACCATGCTTTTTTAACTCTTGCCATCTTGCTTCTAGCGGGAATCGATGCACCCTGACTTGCACCTCTTTGTGTCATCTTACAATACCTGTGCTTAATGTAAGATCCCATGCACTTTCCCTTCTGGTCAGTTCCTCCGCATACCCATTCCCCAATGGATTTTGGCATCCTTGAGGACATCCCCAGGGTCCTCAATGCATCTCATCTGTGTGGCAGGATTTTGCAGGAAAGTTGGGAACATCTGTGAGTCTCATCACAGACTATCACCCAAAATCCAACGGCCAATGTGAGTGCTTGAACAAAAAACAAAGAAGTTTTTATGCTATTTCTGTTTACATCCTCAACATTGGACTCATCTGGGCAAAGATTACCCAGAACTCTCTAAGACACTCCTTTTCAGTGAATCCTTGGATACCAACCACTCTTCATTCCAACCCCTTCTGATACCCTGGCTGTGAATGACTGGTTCAAATACAATGAGGAGGTCTGAAGCCAGGTTCACTAAAGGATTGACAAGGCAATTTGCCGTTAGAAGTGAATGTTCCAAACTCCCATCTTGGTGATCTTGTCTGGCTCTTGATGATGGAACTGTGCAAGACTCAGCATAGCACTCAATTTGTCCTCATTATATTAATATATTACCAATTTCTCCTATCCTATTCATACTCTCTTTCTCTTCACTCTTGTTGCTAAGACACTCCTTTCCTTTTACATCCCTTACCCGGTTTTTGATTCTGGTCCATCTCTGACATTGTATTTTTTTTAATCGGTTTCACATAAGTTTACCTTTTTTGACCCTGGACTGTTTTGACCCTGCTTGTAGCCTGTCTATTTCTAATAAACACCATCTTTTTTTATCAGTTCTTCTTTCCCTAGGATGCATGACATCTGTAAAAGTGTGCTGATTTTTGTGTGAGTGCACAAATCCTGTTCCTGTATATATGACGATAGCTCAACTTACTATCCTGTTTCCAAAGTAATTTTAGATTCTGTTTTTTCATAAACAATACACACCAGATTTTGGTAAATTAAAATGTGCTCTGTGCCCTAATGTTATTAATATGCATGCCACATAGCTACATGCATTTGCTAATTTTGTGTTGAATTGAAACAGTGATGGGAGAAACAATGTAAAAAGTTGCCTGAAAGATTAAGCAATAACAATTATGAATAGTTAAATATGTGTATTGTGAGGTGTTGAAAAACTATAGAAAATGAGGTTTCATTTTTAAATGGCAATCAAATGGCACATTTGACAGAATAATAAAAAAAAATAAATGCATGAAAGTGTTAGCACATCTTCCATTACAGCACTGCTGTTAAACTAAGTAGATTATCTTATGTAGTTCCGTTTAAAAAGGAACATTGGTAGAACATCAGGGCTACTGTGAAAGAGTAGTGTTTTTCATAAAGGACTGTTCTTTATTGTGTAATTGTTCAGTGGTTGCACCTTATTCCACTTTGCCTTATTATTCATTTTGAACTAATTTATGACCTGTGTGACAAAGGTGCACTCAGAAACGTTTCTTCAGCTATATCAGCCATATCTTCAGCTATCAACTATCTATCTTTTCTCGGCATAATATCACCAAATATTAACATTTATTACTCTAAAAATAAAACAACAGTACTAAACATGTTATGATAATTATTATGCAAAATATTAATTCAGTCTTTTTATGGTGACTAATGAATGCTTGCTTACTTATTACTGCTTAACCTGCTAACATCTCATTACATAAGCATGTAAACACACCATCTGCTGGGATTTTCCCCTGCTTTGTACAATGAACATACCAGATGAACAAGATGAATTGTCAACCACATAGACTAGTCAGCTTAAGAGTCAACAAATGTACCCCAACAGAGAGCAGCAATAAGTTAATATACACAAAAAGTGCAAGAAGTAGCAGCAGTAAAAAGTTAATAAGCAGAGATAATCAATGACAACAGAATCCCAGAAGCCTGAAGATAGTATGTATTAGAGTAGAAGCTATATAGAAATATATGATTTAGGTACAGTATTACATTAAATGCAACATTTTTGTTTTATATTTCAAGACCCTATAGCTAGTTTATAGCAAGTCTACAAGTAGAATCGCTGAAAAAGATTGAGCTATAATTTCAGAATTCTAAGAGGAATTGGGAGAGAGAGTGAAATAGAGTAAGAGAGATAATAATTTCTGTTTGATTAAATGTAAATCATCAATATGATAGTGATTAATTTTATTGTTAAACAATTAGGGTATCACATTACTTCAGTCAGTGAAATCACCACCAGAAATGTTTGATTTCACCAGTGAAATCAAACCATCAGACTATGATATGAATCACACTAAAATACAGTGAATTAGAGCACACTGTGTTGTTTTTAAATCCTAAAATGTGTTCACATTAACAACATTCAACTTATTCAAGTAGAATTAGTATAGAATTAGGTCCTTAATAAATATGCTTCATCTTTTACAATTACAATTACTTTGCATGTATTATGAACTGTTGGAGGGTCTAATTGCCACTAATAAGCATGATTTTAATGTTACCTAATTGTTATTTTAATATTAAGAGCTAATTTACTTAATCTTAAAGGAAACATATCTAACATATGTGTGTGATATAGGTGTGGGACACGATGCCTTATGAGTTGTGATTTCAACAGAAATCTTATTTAGTTTGGTTATGGACTGTATGTCTGCTTGGCTTTTGTGAATGTAAATGAATTTACATTCTAAATGAATGTAAATTATCTACAGGAACTGCAGTACTGCTGCCTGACACTAGACATGACCTGCAAAACATGCTATGACTGGGGTGGCAAGCCCCGGCAAGCCTGCCAATTAATATGGAAATTCATTTCCACTGATGACATGCACCTGCTCATTTAAACCCGTTTGTGAGCAATGTCTCTCCTCATACCCTCACCTTTTGTTGGTACTTTGTAGTGCTCCGGTTGTGTGTTTTGAGCATTCTTCAATTGTCACAGTCTTGCCTGACTCTTTTGGAACATGTAGCAGGCATCAAGTTCGAGCCTTTCAAGTGGTTTTGATTTGCAACTGGGTTGGTGTCCAGTAGATTGTGTTTTGCATCATAATATTACAATGAGTAGAGGGATGGTGACATTGCTTCGGCACAATGTCTCTTGATTCTCTAGGCTGACACTTATTGGGAATGAGGTGCAGGATACCAGGTCTTTCACTGCTACTGATAAGCCACTCCTATTGGGTAATCTGGAATTCTTAGGTTGCTAATTTAGAAGCTCCCTTGAAGTTCGACTTATTTTATTGGGCATCATTGGTGAGCATCCCGAAATCCACTAAGTAGTCATCTACTGACTAGATTTAGTTTCAATAGGCAGCTGGAGGTGTTTTCACAGTAGTCGGGATGGTCAAACACAGACTTGAACTTCAAGAAAAAAAAATCAGACAATTGCGAAGCTGGAACCTGCATTTAGTTGTAGTGTTTCAGCCCAGGTTAGCACTCTCAGCCTCAACAAATCAATAGTCTATGAGATCCTACTTAAGTGAGTGGAAAAGGTACTGATTGAAGATCAGATCATACTGGAAAATACATTTCTGACACATGTTTAGCTTCATGTTTAGCTGGAGAGCATCTCATCATAAATGTCAGTTCATTATTTGAATCTAAACCACAGAAAAATGAGCTTCCATCCTGATCCTGCCATCTTCCAGATGAACTCCTTCATTACACCTTCTGAGAAACCTTGGTGTAGTATTTGATAACCAGCTGCTGTTTCTCTGCTCATACTGCCAAATTGATCCAGTCACGGCCAGTGCACCAGCTCAGAACGCGCTCACGCATCCTAACACAGAAATACCTGAGCACACACGAACACCATCTCCAGAGTACTGATAGAAGATCAAGTTCACCTGCGTGTAGCACATCGGAGTCCGAGTACTCCTCACCTATATTTGGATTTAAGCCCCAAACATCTGCCGACTAGATGCAAAGTTACATCCAGGTTTCCTAGTGAGCTATACTGAGCGTGTTATTGTTGGATATACTTGTTACCAATTGCATTGTTTGTTTACTTGGACTATGGTTCTGCCATTTTCTCTCTGGCCTATGTTTACTAATTGCCTAAACCCTCCCTGTTTCACATTTATGAACTTGCCTTTCGATTTTGTTCTGTTTGCCTGTTACAATGCAATAAATAAATACCTACGATTTCTTCATATACCCACCTTGTGTGTGTTTACACACCAGACGTAACAGATTGTTTTATCCAACATGGAGGCAGAAGGTACACCCTTGCTTGTGAAAGCGCTTGCCCAACAATCACAGACTGGTGCTAGAACACCATCAAACACTCAATCAATTACTGAGCAGATGAGACAAGTGATACCTCAAACTCCACCCACAAATAAATATTCTTGCTCTGCCTGTCGAGTCTCCCTTGCAGCTCGGACAATGCCTCTGGCAAAAGGGTTTCTTTTTGTGTTGTGGCAGCAGTGACTGCCAATTAACATAGTGCCCAGTCAGACCCCAGCTTCTCAGTCACCTTCTGCACCTGTATAAACCCAGTCGCAACAAACTTTGCAAACACCATGTGCTGACCAAGGGGAATTTTATCGACTCAGAAGTGATGCAACAAATAGGCATCCAACCCAGTCCACTCACCCTCAAAATCAGCCTCCAGACCATTGATGCTGGACCCATCAGAAGTGGTACCCAGTGCACCCCCTGGTTCTGTTACAAACCAGTACATTGCACTTTGAATCATTCTATTGGTCACTACAGTCATCGCATCACCACTTTGTTTTTATATTACCTTGGCTACACCTTCATGATCTCCATATCTTCTGGAAGACTTGCAACATCATATCCTCGTCTTTTATTTATTTATCTTATGAACTCCCAGCTCACTCCTATATGTCGCTGGTCTTCCACTAGAGTGAGACTAAAAACAGAGACTAAAAGCAGAGACTAAAAACTCAGCCCGTGGCAAGCAAATATTAAGCTAATAGCAATCAGTACTATAAATGTACATAAATTTTCTATTTTCTTGGCTATATCTGGATTGTGCACTCTGTTTTCCTACCCATATGTGCCAAAATATTGCCTCACAGTGCTGTACATCTGTTCCATTCCTTTATGCCAGTCTGCCAATTCAACACTGATTAATCTGG
Organism: Parotocinclus haroldoi; assembly: GCA_034779995.1. Classification (NCBI taxonomy): domain Eukaryota; kingdom Metazoa; phylum Chordata; class Actinopteri; order Siluriformes; family Loricariidae; genus Parotocinclus; species Parotocinclus haroldoi. The sequence continues at coordinate 11,340 of JAUZST010091195.1, forward strand.
ATTCTGCCCAGGACGGGGTATAAAAATATTATGACTAGCATGCTGATTTGCAGACAGAAATGTAGAGAGCTTGGGTCCAGGTAGGTAGGTAACCACTATGAAGCAACAGATTGACAAGTAGCTTTCCAGACAGCAATCCCTGCAAAAACATTTGAGATCTTTCTGGATTTCTGCATTGCAAGTAATCTGAAAAAAAGAACAATGAACAGAATGTTTTATGCTAGTATTAAATAAACTGATTATTTACAGTCTATGCAAGAATCTAAACAGAAAGTATGATGTTATACTTAATGAGATGAGATTGGATGACATAGAGGTGCCCCTTACATCATACCAACACCATGATCTCATCTCAGCTGTGAAACATGGTGGAGTGAAAGTGAGAGTATGTGGTAAAGTAAAATATATATAATATACCATAAGAAAACTGAGTGCCATTACTGGAAGAATGCTTAATTTCATGCAAGAAATATGTAAAAGTGCCCTTATCCACTGTAATGGTCTGATCAATTCCTACTGGAATGGAATGCTAGTATTAGACACCAAATAATTGCTTGCTTTTAAAAATAAATTAATGGTTTCTCTATAGTTCTCTATAGACAATGGTTAGCACTTTTGGATCAACTTCTTATTTTGCATTACACTCATTAATCTTTACTGTATTAGGGAATAAAATCTATTATTTTGCCAATGTTTAGCTTTAACTCCACAGTATAACTGGTAGTGTCTGTGTTAATTTTGCAGACTTCCTCCCTCAGCCCTCAAGGCTTTTATCATCTGAAGCTCATTCAGGCTGTTGGAATGAAATATGTAATGGTTACATTACAATAAACCTTGAGGGGTAGTGCAAAGAAAATTATCAATGACAGAATGAAAAAGAATAATGGAACTTGGTTCTGTGTCATGTTGTTTATGAACCGCTAAATGACACTCATTTCAAGTACAAATAAATAATGAATGTACTAGGAATCAGGGTTGGTTAATGTCAAAAAATGTATGCCATACATTGATATGCACATTGATATGTAGATTTCAACTGCAGCTTTAAACATAATTTGTAGGAATTGTAACGTAACTCTGTAAAACTAATGCAGCTGTAAGACAAAATAACTTTTATACAAAATACCTTTGGTAAACCTCTTTATATATTAGCATAGCTTATTTAGTATAGCTTAGTACACCAGTTATATCCCTTTGTTTAGCAGGTTTAAAGCTTGAGTAAATGCTATTATTGACAGTTGTGAACATTCACAACACAAGTTGAAATACTATTGTATCTTATAAAGTAAAAATATAAACTACGTCAGATGGTAGGTCTGATAAATAATTAAGAAAAAAGCCATAGTGTTACATATTCGTTAGCCCACACAATTACCTATGAATATTAAAAAGTAGTATTTTTCAACAATTTCTGGCTAAATGATTACATGGGATGTTCGTCCCCATCAGCCTGCTCTTGAGGACAATCTCCTGTGCGACTGCTGTTTTAATCACCTTATGCAAATCATGTCATTATCACTGTGCAGCCTTTCACAGATTACATCTTAAACACATTAATTGAAATGCAGTGTAGACCCAAGCATCTGCAGTGGCATAGTATGATGACATGGTAAACATGTCATGTGTTAGCGTGGCTCATTTTATTAAATGATAGTGTAGTCCTTGACCTGCACTGTACACATATAATATTCCACCTTCTTTAGTGTCCTCAAGCAAGGTCTGCTTTCCGATGTCCCCAGTTGCCGTTACAGAGCGTTACAAATGTGCCTATATTCAGAGTTTAATTGACAACGTGATGATGAACACCTGGGGCTCCTGTTACTTAAGGATGAGCCTAAGTCCTGTTCATTGCCATGTTGTCACAGTACACTCGGTCTTCCGCTTGCTACGCGACTTTACAGCCATTCGGTAATGTCCCGGGGCTTATAGTGCCGACGGACGTGTACGGGGGAAACCCCTGAGGTATTTAACAGTTCAGGTACAGAATCAGGGTTAAAGTGTAGATGTGTTTCTTCTTCAAGTCTTGCTCATTTTTGAGCTTTAGCCCTTGCGCTTCCCCTCCGAGCACAGCAAGGTGGCCTACATGGTCTCTATTCTATCGAGCAGGGCCTTGGAGTGGGCCACCGCTGTGTGGGAAGAGAGGGCGAGATTGTGCCACTGAGCAGGCGTTTTCAATGGCGCTTAAGGAGACTTTTTTCCACTGGGAGACACCAGGCAGGAGGACCGCCTGATGGAGTTCATCAAGGGTGATCGTCCAGTGACCGATTATATAATGGAGTTCCAGACCCTGGCGGCCGAAGCAGGATGGGATGAACAACCCCTCATTGTCATCTTTCAACTAGGGCTCAATGAGTGGCTCAAGGCTCAAGAGAGCTTGCCTTTGGCAATCCTCCTACCTCCCTCCTCTTTTTACCAACTGGCGGCATCCCTCGATAACCATACCCACCAGCAGGGCACGGCCAGGGGACCTCCCACGCTGTGCTGCGAGTTCCCCTCACCCTGTCCCAGTGCTGAACGATCTTGTTCACCGAACCCATGCAGCTAGGCAGCAGGGTTTCTGCCAGAGCCCCCAAGAAGAGCAGCTCGCTTAAATTAAGGGCATGTCACCGGTGACACGCACCAATCATGTCCCTGATCACAGCCTCCTTTTGAAGGTGTCCCTGGTGCGGAAAGCAGGGTCTGCCACCGTACGATCCGGTGTGGACTCAGGGTTGGCCGCCAACTTTATCGACCAGGGGTTGGCCTCATGCCTCGGGTTACATGTAGAGCGGCTTTCAACCCCCATGTCGGTCTGTGGGGTAGATGGCCGGCAACTCCCATGCCCCACCGGACCAACCCTCTCACTCTTCGATTGGGACAGAATCAGGAACTGCTCTCCTGCTTCCTTGTGACCCACTCCCGGCACATGCAGGTTGTCCTGGTCACCCTTGCCTATGGGCCCACAACCCGTCCATCGATTGGGCCTCCGGCTCGATGGTCTCCCGCATGCCACTCGGTGTGCCTACGCGCAGGGGGACATCTTCGCCCCGCACCATGGGCAAGACCCCCAGGGAAACCTACCCCATATCACACCTTGGTGCTGCAAAACAGCCGAGGTGTTCAGTCACGCTGGTGCCCAGCCCAAGCGGTCTCCGCCATCTCCGCCTGGGCCCACGGTTGGTCCTACCTGGTCCAGGGAAGCACTCAGTACCTGGTCAACTGGGCGGGATATGGCCCAGAGAAGGGTTCATGGGTCCCTGCCCATCACATTCTGGACCCCACCCTAATATAGGAGTTCCATAACCCCGCGTCCCTCAGGAGCGGTCCCCTTGTACTGTTAGCTCAAGCTACAAGTACGATATTTCACTTGCTATGCAAATTTGTAAAAAATATGCAAGCGATCATTTACAGCCAGTAGGTAACGTCCCGGGGCTTATAGTGCCGACAGACACGTATGGGGGAAACCCTTGAGGTACTTAGCAATTCAGGTATATAGTCAGGGTTTTTCTCCTCGTCCCACGTCAACTGGTAAGCTGAGTTTCACTTTGGTTGGCTGCGCGACTGGATTTCGTATGCGCCCCGATCAGGCTTCTTTACGTTTGAGCTCACGCTCGTTCCCTAGGCACTTCTGCGCCTATTATTAAACATTGTTCGTTACCCAGTTCCCGCATCCTTGGGTCTTCACTCCAATCATAATAGTTTAAATAGTTGGAAAACAATATGGCAATAGAAGCGATAAATGCGAAAACAGAGCCCAACAGAGATAAAGTGACTTAACGGTAGAGAAAGGAGTCCCAGCGGCTGGCACAGGAAAAAAAAAAACAGGTGACGGAATAGTGGGAGGGCGGCAGGATGCGGCTGGCTTCAGAATACAGGTGTCCCAGGGCAGAGGGACGAAAACGGGTGGAGACAACTGGGACACGCAGGTCAGATCGTGTAGATAAATGGACATTCTGGCAAGGTCTGGATGAGGAAGCCGGTCTTTTATGGTGAGCGAAGAATGAGGTGAAATCAGGTTCAGGCGTGTGAAATTACGGCAGGGAGGTGCGGAGTTGAAATCGGGACCAATCGGGATCTGCAAGAGATGCGCAGCACATACAAACATATGCCGTCTAGATGAACACAGAAGGGACTGAGGGAAAACTATAAGGTCAGTGGAAAAAGAACAAGCGGAAGCAAACCCTAACAGTGTTGGTATTAACAGTTCCCTTCATGGATGTGTTATCCTGGATGTGGAATTCAGCCATGTTCTACAGATGTAATAAGGAATCACATGTTTTTTGTTCTTCAGAAATATAGTGTTTCTCATGTAACCCAAAAGTTTTTTATTTTGACCTCATCAAATCCACAAAATATTTGTGTCATGTGATAGGCAGCAAAGTAATAGCTTTGTCATTGTAACCCTACTATGCACAACCTTGTTGTTCAGTATTATCCTCATGGTAACATTCAGTATTATCCTCAGTGTTATCCTTGTCATAGAATATTTGACAGAGGACTTAAGTTGTCTAGAAGTTACTGTGATTTCCTTTATGACCTCACAGACTATGGCACAGCATGACTTTGGAGTGATCTCTGTTTGTTGATCGAGTAAGAATGGTCCTGAAATTCCTTAGTTTGTACACAATATGTCTGACTGTGGATTGGTGGAGTCCGCAACAACCCAAGACTTTATTTTGACAATTGTTTTGTCATTACCTTTGTTAATAAACATCTATTTATGGAGCAGTATAGATATTTAAGTAATTTAATCTAAGCTTACACAAGACTATAGCACCATTTGATGAATGGGTGAGATGTGTGTGTGTGTGTGTGCGTGCACATTCAGTCCCAGATGTGGACATGTGTGAAGCTGAACATGGTTTAATCCAGGTCGTTCAGTGGCCCACAGAAGCTCTCTTGTTGCAAGTACATAAAAAGGGGAAAGAGATCAAGAGTTAATGTTTGCTATGGTGAAAGAAATGACTTGCTATACAAAGACACCAAAAGCAAATTATCATACAGCTATTTTCTGTTCTCTAATTATCTGTACTGTGAGGTTCTGATGCTGATACTCATGCTGACTGGAAGAGAAAAACAAAACCTGTCTTAATGCATAAAGCCACGTGATTCACTTACTCTGGCAGATAATAAACTGTTTACTTAGTCATTAGGAAAGTCTCAGTTGTTTTGTTTCATCACAGCCTTTTCTTATTCCCAAAAGAATAATTTATCTTGTTCTGTCTCTTTCGGTAAGTAAAGGTTACAGCTTCCAGTAGTTCAAGCAAGGATTCATCACTTCCTTGAATCCTTTCCAGTACAGAAAAAAACAATTTAACAATTTAAGTGTTGAATGATACATTTATCCAGACATGTTTTGAACAAACTAGTTTTTACAAAGCATGCAGAGAAACAGGCTTATTCTGCAATTATATATCTACAAAGTGATTCTGTATGATAAGTGGACAAAGACAGTGATTGTATAACTAAGGAGGTGTACTTAAGTGATCAGCTAGTGTACTGTATTGTACTGTTGTACACACACTTTTTTAAAATTCTGACTTCTAGTAATGTCCCTCAAGGAGCAAGCAGTAAACATTATTCTGCATCCTTTTTGTCCAAATGTTAGAACAATGCAGCCTCAATCTAGAACATCAACTCTGTGGACCTTACTTAATTTGTATTGATGCATTAACACACCAATTATTAAAATACAATAAGTATAAAAAATAATGCTATATGAAATATATGGCTCTCAATATTTGTTGTGCAGCTCATCGCCAGTTATGTTTTTTTGTTTTCATAAATCAATGTCAGTAAAGAGAAAATATAAGACAGTCCGTACATTTATATAGCTGGACAAGGCAACAAAGGCATATTTGGTCTCAGGATTTGGTTTAGTTAATCTAACCTAATCAGTAATATTATGTAGAATGAGATGTGTCTGTGTTGGAATTCATCAGATACTTGAATTTAATTTTGCTCCCGTACATGTAGATATGCTGTATATTTGTGACATGGCACTGTAAGGCTAGGTAGAGGAAGTAGAGACAAATGCAGTGTGCAATGCAGGCAGGAGGTTTATTCAAACATGGAAATACAGGTCCCAGACAGAGCATGGCAAAACAAAGACAAGGCAACGCAAAACTGAGTGTGAACGGGGTAAAGAAACCCACGACAAAACGGTACGCAAACTAAACACACTAAAATCCAAAACAAACATAAAATGGCAACAGAAGGTCCTAATCATGTGGTAATCAAACCAAGACAGCGTCTAAGCAAGGCAAAACGGCAGTATAAAAAGGTAGAGCCAAACGAATCCCAGGTGAGGGCAATGAGTGCATGGAAGAGTGTGACAAGATGGCACCGCCCGTGGGCGTGACAGGCACACAGAAAATAATGCTGTTATATACAATATTTAGGTAGGCTGTAACATTTTAATAATGCTAAAGTGGTGCAAAGTGTGCCAAGAAAATATCTCCCACACCGTTACACCACTGAATCGTGCTGAACCATTGGATGTATCCTGTATGTTCATTTGTTTATACCAAATTCTGACCTTACTCACCAGCTTAGATCATTTTTCCAGTTTTTATTGCCTAATTTCTTGTGCATATTGTAGCCTCAGTTGTCTGATCTTAGCTGAAAGGTGTGGCCCCAAGTGTGGTCTTTTGCTGCAGTTGCCCTTCTGCTTCAAACTTAGATACTGTCTGTTGTGCATTCTGAAATGCCATTTGGCATACCTATGATGTAACAAGTGGTTATTTGGGCAGTTACATTTCAATAAGTTTGAACCAGTTCTCTTTGACCAATGGCACCAACAAGGCATTTTTGCCAAGAAAAATTCCACTCATTGGTTATTTTCTCTGTAAACTATGTGTATATATATACCAGTAGATCAACAGTTTCTGAATACTCAGACCAGACTGCCTATAATTAAAAAATGCTAGTTGTTGCTCAGTTTAAACTTCATGTCAACATGTGCATTAAAATGTAGATTCTAGTAAGGAGCAGTTAATAGGTGTACCTAATGTGGCTGGCTGGTCAGTGTATAAAATTAATTATAAATTTTGAAAATCAAACATAGTGCTCGGTTGAATCTAAATCAAAAAGATGTTTGACGATCAAGTGTATGATAATTATTATTATTTATTAATAATAATAATAATAATAATACGTTTAATTTATATAACGCCTTTCTCAAGCCCAAGGTCGCTTCACAGCAATTATTTACACACACAAGAAAAAATATAATTTGCACAACAAGATACACAGTTTAAGACAAGCAGGCACAACAAGCATTATTTAATTAATTATTATTATTATTATTATTTTATGACATAACAATTATTGTATATCATTGTCTTTTCTTTTGATAAAAACTAATCAACATACCTTTATATAAGTGAATATTAACCGACAGCTATACATGTTCATAACATGATGGTAGTAAGGAACTACATAGGAAATAATTGCCCCTACTGCTATTGGATACTACATTTTCATATCAATTGTTCCACAACTATAGAAACTATATAATGTGAAGAATGTCTAAATGTAGCAATTTTAAAAATTCTGCATGAATAACTATTATGTGTAAGACTGTGGAGAATGTGGTAGGCAGGATAATTGGCAATGTCTATGTATTGCAGTGTCTGAGCACAAATCTAGATTTTTGCAGCCTGTAATTTGATCATGAATATGCAAATCCGTTTCTGTAGTCTGATCTCTCACCATCTCTATTCTGCTCCTTTTCCATTTCATTTCAGATGCCTGGTGCATACATCATCTCAGTACATATTCAGTAAATACAGAAAAATAAAAAACTGCATGGGAGTAAGTTATAAGAGGTTTAAGCCTCTTGGTTGATTGTCTGCATTTATTATTACACCTTTAAGCTCTGAAAATAAAAGCGATATATCAGATATTCCACAGTGCTAAATATTTGGATTTGATTACATAAATTTCATTTAAAAGAACACTCACATAGGAATGCCAAATTAAGTATCCCATTTTAAGTGCCAAGTTTTTTTTCTGAATTGCATTGTTATAAAGATTTATATACATTAATTATAACACTTTTAAATGTAATTTAAGTTTTGCAATTGAAAATGAAATGAAATGAAATTTGCATTATTACACAGCATGACATGATATATAT
>JAUZST010091215.1:0-19456 GCA_034779995.1 Parotocinclus haroldoi
AATAAAATATCAATAAGTACAATGAAAGGCAGCAATACACAAGGTTATGTCCAAACTATTTGACATTAGGCTTTAAATCATGGTCTGCACAGTTACAGACTTAAACCCTACAGAGCTGTTTTGGACTGAAGAGAAGGATGAAAATGCAGTAACCTGCACATTTAACAGGACTGGGAAGAACAATATATCAGTTTCATAATGCCTAGAGGCTGTTCAGCTGTTATAACTGCAAAAGGTGAGTCACTAAATGTGAAAATAAAAGCTAGAAAAATGATGGTGTCTGAAAACTTTTGACCTGTAGTATACATTGGATATTTTCAAAATTAAATCAGTTTTTATAAGGAAATAGTTATATAAATCAAAATTGTCTTTTTGGAACTTAAAGTACTGGACTCTGGACTTGATGGTCCTGGGTTCAAATCCGACCTCTGCCAAGTTGCCACAGTTGGGTCCTTAAGCAAAGTTCTTAACCCACCATTGCTTGGATTGTAAACCTGTATCAGTTGCTCTGGATAAAAGCGTCTGCTAAATATCGTAAATGTACATGGAAGGTGCATGTCTCTACCCTTTCCTGAAAATAAACAAATTATTCCAAGCAATGTTTGATGCTGTTGCTTGGAGGAAAGCGCCAGCTGCTAGAAATCATTTTTTTGCAACATACCTCTCAGGTTTGGTGATTACATGCCTTATGTTGAACTGGTGTCCGATCCAAGGATCACTTTCCCTTTCACTAAGTGAATTCTAAGATGGGCACTGATTGCCCTCACAGCCCTGAGATGGAAAAGCAGGAACAAAGTGTTTCCTTTATTTCGGTCCATGTACGATTCTGCTATTACAGTTCATTTAGCAGATTTTTTCAGTGTTGGCACATTAAACATCAGAAATGTGCCCATGTTGCTTTGTTATTTTGCATTCCAAAGCCATTGATAAGTCACTTATTTGATTTCTGCTCATTGGTTAAAGTTTTTTACTGCCCTAAATTACCAAGCTTAAGGTGACAGTGGAAAGAAGAAACTCCATAAATGTTATAAGGAAGAAACCTTGAGAGAATCAAGACTTTAAAAAGAGACCACACCACCCTAACATCTGGTTTTGTTGTGGCAAACAGAACAGAACTGTCTGGGGGACGTGGTGCTCCAGTGCAGTGCTGAGAATGATCCAGCTTATTTTCACTGTTTGTATCGTTTAACTGGAAAGTGACTGGTAAAGGAACATGCTACACCCGTTTCAATCCGACTCCCTTGCTGCTCTATTGATTAGTTCACAGGGGCTGTTGTGAGTTAATTGTGGAACAACCCACCAAGAATCAATCACTCAGCTTCATCTTAGTGGGCTGGTGTCTTAGATTGGCGCATTTTAGACGTCACAAGATCCTGGTTTCAGACAAGCAGCATTTGGGAACTAGGGGTGAGCGATATGGCGCTAAAATTTAATTGCTATATTTTAGGGTACTCTTGCGATAACTATATATTTGGCGATATATTTCAGCAACATACAATTGCAACAAAATATCTTATACATTTAGCAGACGCCCTTATCCAGAGCCACTTACAACTTATACAATATTACAATCTAAGCAATTGTGGGTTAAGAGCCTTGCTCAAGGACCCAACTGTGGCAGCTTGGCAGAGGTGGGATTTGAACCCTGGACCTTCTGGTAAAGAGTCCAGTACCTTAACCGCTAGGCTACCACAGTCCCACACTATATATACACTGTGTTTTTAGTTCTGCACGCATCTCAGAGTCTGGCTGGTAAAACACGTAGGGACAAAAAGGTGTGGGTAAAAGTAAACTATGTTCAGTTTTATTTCTCAGTCACAAACACCGTTCTCAAGTGCACGGCCAAAATAGCTTGATCTGTTTGGTATCTTGCAACTGTGCTGGCTTGCTGGTAACAAGAGTCAAATTTGTAACAACTACGTCAGGTGGTATGCCTGCCATAAGGGTAAGGCCGACCCTGAATAGGGTAAGGTCGGGACCTTTTCGGCCCGTTCCGCCACATCCCAGTGGTGAGCAGTGGTGAGTGATTGAGATCATCAAGAACTCCCTGCCATGTTCATGAAACTATGTTGAGATGATTTGAGCTTTGTGACATGATATATAAAAACAGTCTATCTCTTCTCCCCTGACCGAATTCATTTTCACCCTGAGCACTGCCCTTACTGTCAATCCCAGTGATGTGTCTGTGTGTGAAAATCCCAGCAGATCATCCATCTCTGAAATGCTCATACCAGCCTGTCTAGCACCAACAACCATGCCACATTAAAATTCATTTCAATCAGCTTTCTTTCCCATTATGAGGCTCCGTTTGAGCTCGTATACATCCCTAAATGCTTTGAGCTGCCGTGAGATTGGCCGATTACTTTCTGTTAGGTGTAAATCCGATAAAACATAATGGCGCCATCAACAAATCCTATTTATATTCAAGATTTAGCCTCTAGAATTGAGTTAGACAGTCGTTGAAAGTCGTGGTTTTCAGAGATTTTAGTGAAACTTGAGGTGAACCACAGAGTAGAAGGTTTTAGAAAAGGACGGAATACCACGTCAGAAGTGACAAGAACATGCAGCGTTAATTATTGTTGTTTAATTACGAGGCCCTTCATCATTTGTTTGAATATCGCCCACACGGTGACTGAGCTGACAAGAACAAACTGTAGGCTCAGCATTTCTCTTTAGTAGACACACACACGCGCACACACACACGCACACGCACACACACACACGCACGCGCGCACGAAGAGACTTGCGTGAAGCTACACTTGCACAGGCCTAAACGCGGCAGTATCTGTACTTATAATTACGTTCACAGTTCTTATTGTTTGGATAAATGATTTATTAGATCTACATTAGCTCTAAATGCTGCATTAATGTCCACCCACCGCCACGTATGATAACGATAATGAATGCTGCGTATAACGGAACATATTAAGCGAATCGGCGTTATAAATCCACTCATAAATTCCTAATTGACTGTTTTGAGATGAGTTTATTCTCAGCTCTAATGGCAAACCAAGAAGGTGGAAATGTAAAAGCTGATTTCGGATCAGTTAATAAAGGAAGCGAGGAAGCCTCGAAGCCTAAGGGAGCATTAGAGCTAATGCAAAAAAAAAAAAAAAAGCCCGTTTTTGCTGACTCGAATGTCTTAAGTCCATTATTACAAACAAGAAAATGAAGGTGGTCAGCGGAGGATTGCGCTCCATCTAGCATTAGGTACACACGCCACTGCTCAGATGTAGTTAGGTAACAAACTCGCTGTATATGGTGCAATTATGCACAGAGCAGATTTACTCCTGATTATAATTTAGGTCGAGAATTGCTATTGCTACTACTGTATTTCCCAGTTTAATTAAGCACCTATGTGGATTATAGTATTAAACTCTATTGCACTCTATATTGTTTTGTATTAAAATAGACGCAAAGTGATTATGAGGATCGCAAAACAGGGCCATAAGGGATTCGCGATTGGAGCTAAAGATGGCAAGAATACAAATATGCATTCGGCGCTGAACAGTAAGAAAGTGCGTTTACCCAATCCAGTTCCAATCAGGGTGTCCCTCTGCCTGCACCCTTCTCCACCCCAACTCTCTCAGCGAAAGGGTGGGCACCCAATCTAAAATCGCGTGGTGGTGTATTTTCCCCCTGTGCAGAAGTCTTCCACTAGATTTTGGAACATGACTGTGAGGTCAGGGACTTTTATCTGACATGCCCTGCTTCACTCTTGGAATTTGATTTGATTTGAAGTGTCTCAATTCAGTGTATATTCAATTAACATCTTGGCCCCCCATTGAGGACGGGTCCCTTTTTGAAGGGGACCTTCCCAAGGCTTCTTCCTTCTTTATTCAGGGAGTTTTTTTCTTGCCACTGATACCTCCAAATGTACCAAAAGCCAAAAAACAAAAGCGTTGTGATGTGATGTTACGGTCTATCACATTTTGATTACATTTGATCACATGTTCTTCGCTCTGATCTCCAGCTCTGATCCAGAAGCGACTGAAAAAGGAGAAGAAGACAAAGAGGAAGCTGCAGGAGGCTCTGGAATATGAATCGAAACGGCGCGACCAGGCCGAGCAGACGCTCCAGCAGACGACGGGTGTTGAACGAGCTCACACTCCGACCGGTGAGAGCTGTGATGGTAAAATCTCAAATGATTTGTTTGTAAAATGACTATCTTTAGTTGCGAGTTAAATCCGTTCCATTTCCAAATTGGACTTGCGCCTCCCAGCATCTTCTCACAATGTTAAGCGTAAGCTTAAGTCCCGCCACTTGTACACCGAATACAGTATACAGTCGTGACCAAAAGTTTTGAAAAGGCACAAATGTTGGTTTTCTGTCTCAGTTTTTTATAGCCACCAAGAGCAGCTTCGCAAAATGTATGATTTTAAATTCAGCAATTACAATTTAAAAGATTCTTTTTCAACATAATGGAGCACCAGGTCTCAAGGTAAAAGTGATTTCTTCCCAGATCTTAATCCCATTTTGGAGCTGTGATTGATCCTCTAAAAGAGGGTGGACAAACAAAAACAGAAACTGTGACCATCTCCGAACACCGATTAGGCAAAAATGGGTTGCCGTCATTCAAGAATTTACCCAGAAGCTGACATCCAGCATGCAACATCCATTGGAGGAGTTTTAAAGAAGAAGGATTAACACCGTGAATAATCACAAAATAAAATCCTTAAACTTTACTTGTCGATAAAAACAAACAAAAACGTTTGTACTTCATTATGCAGTAGAAACATCTGACAAAAGGTTCTTAACCAAAAACCAAAATGTTCTCAAAACTTCTGGTCTCGACTGTAAATGTGCTACTTTCTCCCAAATCAGTTGGGGAAAACACACAGTGTTTCTTAAATTTCATTTAACTTTTATTTCATTGCAGACAGTATGATGTATTTCATGTTTTGTCTGGTCGAAGGTGGGCAAATGATTTGTAGTTTGTCCATAAATGTGTGAGAAAATGATTGAAATGTTTATAAGCAGTTTACCTTGAAATGAAAGATTGGAAGGGATTTACACATTTTTCCCTCTGCAGTGCATAATATTGTTAAACGATTGGCGGAATTGTGAGGAATTACAGTGCTTAAAGAACAAGGGTACTGCATCGAGAACCTCGATTCAACAGTGGCTGATAGAACCACATGGACAGTGGACTCCTTTAATAAAACTTTATGAAGCTCTACAATACAAAGTTACATTCACAAATACCACTTAAAACTTTAGTGTACAAAACAGAAGCCTCATGTTAATGCTGTTGACTTACACTTACACTCACACAGTGGAGACATGGCTTTTATGCTCAGATGAATCAACATTTCGGCTCTCATGTGGAAGAAATTTGGGACCAAATATGAAAAGGACTATCCAGACGGTCATCAGCGACAAGTCCAAAAGCCACTGGATTTGCTTGCCTGCAGTCCTGACCTTTCCCCAGTAGAGACTGTGTGGAGAACTTTGCGATGAAAACGACCCGTTTCCAGCGCACATCTTAAGATGGTGTTGGCAGGAAGAATAGAACAAAAGAACTCGGTGCCAAAATGTCTTTTAAGTGTGGCGAAAAGAAATGGCAACTTCACAAAGTGGTAAATGCTTTCCCGTCCCAACTTTTTTTGGAATGCGACGCAGAATTGAAATGCAGGAATGGATGTATTTTTGACAAATGAAATAATGTTGACCAAACAAAACAGGAAATATGCTGTCTGCAGTCAAATAAAAGTCAAAGGCATTCTAATTAATATAATAAGTGAAAAGCTGTTCAGACTTTTTCTGATTTAGGGTCGTAAACTACTGACCAGCAGGTCCGGGGTTCAAGTGCTTAAGGCTGGATATGAGTAACTGCCAAATGACTGAATGTAAATGTAATATTTAACAGGTTCTACCCACTATCCAAACCTCTAACCTGCTATTAGGTATTAGATGTTGTTGCCTGTGTTCTGACTTGCTTCTTGCTTCTAACTGGATATAAGAACTATTACAGTGATTGTACTTAGCAGATCCAATTACTAAATTAGGATGTTCCCCCAGATCCTCCTGCTCAAGAAATGGAGAGCAGTGACAGAACAGAGACGGACAGGACGATACCAGGTAACTCCACCCACTGCCCACTCCTTCTAAACATACAGAGCTACTTCATTCATTCACGTGAACCTGGTCATGTTTAGGGTCAAGCTCTGCCTTTAAATAAAAGAGTCAGCCCACTGGTTGGTACCATGCTCTTATTCTGAAATGCTTTTATGCTAACGCTATCAAATGCCTGTAAACAAATGTTTTGTTATCTTTTTCCTAAACTACCAACTAAATGAGAAACCATTACCAAGTGATAGAAATAATTCCTTAAAGCCAAAATGGCTTTAGTGTCAGGAAGGAACGACTTTAAATTGATTTGTTTTATAGTATTATTGGGCTTATTATTGGTTACTGGACGCACGGTGCACTATTATAAACATGTAGATTGGAGAAGTGAGTTTATATTTTAAATGTACATGTTTAGGATGGATTTAATGCATCGAGTGCAATAAAAAAAACAAAAAAACTTGAAAATGTGTGTATTGGCAAAATAAGTTCTTAACATATTATTTTTATTAGAGCTGGTAGAAGTATACAGGTTCCTTACTTACGTAAAAGTACTACTAACCTTTAAAATGATGTCTTATGTAAGTTACTTAAGTAGAATTATGAAAGAATGTGCTACTGAATGTATTTACATTTTTAAAAAGTAGTTTTTTGTTTTTTTTTTAGTAAGTATTTGTAACTAAGTACATGAATCATTTGCAAAAATCAAGGAACACGAGGAACCGAAATGTACAAAATACTTTGGATGTTTGTCTTTTATATAAGTGTTATTATATCGTCCATAACTAGAAAAGGCAACATTCAGTGATGCAGTAAATCATGATATTTAAACCAAAAAGTAAATCTCATGAATTCATTGAAACACCGTCACTGCATTTTACTCTCAAATACTGCTGCTTTGCCAATTATTTTCAGAGCAGTTTACCAAGGCTTCAGGCATTTGACCTGGGAGAAAATGTTTTTTTTTTGTTTTTGTTTTGTTTTGTTTTTTTAAAAAACAAAACAAGACGACTACATTTTCTGATTACATTGATTCCTAAAAGGTAATGAGCCTGTTTTGAAAAAGTAGTGAGTAAAAAGTACCGATTTTTCTTTTGAAGTGTATAAACTAAAAGCAAAATGTATTAAATTACCAAAATAATGACAAATACCAAAAAAAAAAATGTACTACATTCATGAAGCACTTTCTGTATTTAATACGCTTACTTTCTGCTACCCTTTTGCCATCGGAACTGCCTTAACCCTTTGAGGACAGAGGGACGTATTAGCCCAATACTTTTAAATGGACGCCAAATGCGACTGAAACAAACTGCAGAAAGAAATGCCTTTTCATTTTTTGGAATCGCATTTGGCGTCCATTTAAAAGTATGTGACACATGTAAGCCTTGCTCCTCAAATGTTTCATTCTTTCTGAAACCTTGTCATTCTTCAAGGTGCTGGAAACATTCCTCAGAGGTTTGGGTCCGTACTGACATGACACTAAATCCAAAAATGACGATGGCGATCCTTTTGAAATATTAGAGAATGAGCAGCTTGTTATCATTTCTGTTATCCCCGGTATTGATCTGCTCCTGAGAGATATGAGCTCTGTGTGACTTACGTCTAATCCTTACCCGCTAGGACGCTCGGTGTCTCTTAAATTTTAGTTATGACCACGTTTATGAAGCACGAGTCCTCATAACTCACTTTTACTCCAGTGTGTAAGAGCAGGACCTTAAGTAATGCTTTATGAACACCAACCTCGGTCCTCGCTGAGAAGAAGTGCAGCTGAGTGAATACATTACCTGGGGATTAGACGATCTACATCTCAGCAACAAAGTCAAAAGGTTAACCTCCCCAACTAACGCGGTTCACAGGGGTGCAGTAGCAGATAAGGCGTAGGTTGCGTGGGTGTGCCCATCATCGCAGCGTCCCTACCCATAAGTCTGCGCAATAAGAGTGTCAGGCAGCCTTTGTTCAAAGATTAAACATCTAAAGCATTGGGAAGGAAATTAAATTGAATGTCAGTGAAGCAAAAAAAGAGACGGAGAGAGGAAAAAAAAAAAGAGCGGGTGGGCAGTAATTAATGGCTCTCTTAATTGTCCTCATGAAATATTTGCATGGGCATAATTTACATAATTTACACGTAGTAATTAATCTTTCAAAGGGTTCTCATTCTCTTTTTTGTCTGGGTCGAGAGCATGTGGGCGCTCTGTTTTCGGTTGACATTTATTTTAATGCGCATCTCGCCCCTCTCAGAGAAGCTTTCATCTGCTTTTGAAATCTGCTCATGTAAAAACACAACCTTACAGCCCGCTCCGTTCATGCCACATCGCAGCTGCATCAGTCAAACCTGCCAGATATTCAGCTACATCAGAGCCAAGAACCACCAAGCAACATCAATTCGTTTACTGGGCAAAACACCCGTGACAAATTTAGCGACAAGAAAAAGAACACAATCCCGAAATTGACACTATGATACAATGAGTGTTTCTTTTATTTAAACTATTTGAGAACGAAACGGGAGAAAACAACGCATGTGATCAAAGTCGGCGCTCTGAATCCCGTTTGTGCCGTCAGCTGGGTTTATTTGCTTTAGAGCCAATGAGGGTTTTGATTTCTATTTATAGCTCTCATTTTAAAACCAGCTGTAGATATTTATTTATTTTATCTACATTTTTGTTCTGGCACCTTAAGCTAAAATAATGTGTTTTTTAAAAATCATTGCTGATATTATAGATGTCTTATTTCATCCACACGGGGTCATGGGCCAGCCGGTACCCAAGTGGCAACAACCCTAGACAGGACGCCGATCCATCGTAGGGCACACGCACACACACACACACACACACACAGTCACACACTAAGGGGCACTCTCAGAGACACCAGTTAACCTAACACTGATTGTGGGAGGAAACCGGAGTACCCGGAGTAAAGCCACACAGACAGGGGGAGGACATGCAGACTACACACAGAAGGGACCCAGGCCGCCCCGCCCTGGGATCGAACCCGGGGCCTTCATGCTGTGAGGCAGCGGTGCCACCCCAATAAAAAGTAGAAGCTACCAAATAGTAGAAGTAGCTTATTTTATCTAAGTGACACTTTTGCTTGCTTATATTATTTTATATTATATCATTGATTTCTTTTTTTTTTTATTTTTTTTACGTTGTTCCAGCTATTTTCTCATTTCTTTTATTATTGTGCTTTTTTTTCATTAGCGTTATTAAATGTTGAATTCACTTTGATTTTAACTTTTATTCTTATTGCATACTTAAAAAAAAAAATTATGTTAACCAATTAATGAATGTTATGATATGGCTTATTTTGGTATGCTATTTATGGTTATGTAGCTCATTTTTATTTCATTTATTACATAATTGTCTTTGTAGGGGTTTATTATTTTAGCATGTAACATTTCCTCCTGCTATTATTTATGTGTTTGTTTTTGGGTTTTTTTTTTTTTTTTCATTGAAAAAAAATTATGGTATTTTAGTTTAGTTTATGCTGTTTCAACTTTTTTTGATTTTTTGATTGAATTTATCACATTATTTGTTATTTGTTATTTCTCCAGCATTATTTAAACAGTATTTTTCATTTTGATATATAACTACATAGTGTTGTTCTAAGTAGCTTTTTAAAGAATTCTTAATACTTTATTAACTCTTAATAAAGTTTTACTCTTAATACTTTATTTGTTTAGTGTTATTTTAGATCTTTTTTTTTTTTTTTTTTTAGCTGAGTGTTACGGCTTTGGCCTCCAGTCATAGCGGTATAAATTAAATAAATTAAGTATTAAATTAATTTAAATTAAGTAGAAATTACATTTCAAAAGCTTTAGCACGCGTATACCAGTTGCATTGTGTAAATGCGTCTATGTGTCGTTTACACACCGGATATAAATCAAACGTAATATTTCATTGACGTAAAGGTAAAAAAATATGTATACCCAACATTTCCAACTGAACTATCCCCTGATGAAAAATCCCCTCATGTTTGTGAGCGCTTTATATACAGATCTACAGACGGAACAGGTGAATATGAGATCCTTTGTGTTACTCTAGCACTAATTAGTGATTGTGGCTTTGTGTTGCAGATGGACGGCTCTTTCTAAAGTCTGCAGTCATGTATTGAAGAAATGGAGCGAGGCATAAAGAAGCATAAATCAGAGCAGAAATGGAGGAAGCAGTAGTGTGAATAATCGCAAAAATCAATTCTATCGGAGGACTGGAGACATCTCAAGGACCCCACAGAGTTGGCGTTCACAAAAAGACGGTCAGGCCCATTGGAAATCGATGTCTGCATTGTGCGCAGCCTTCATGAAGTCAACGCATGAACCCTCCTGCAATCTTTCTGTTGTGGAGGCTAAAAACAACCATTTACCTTCACGGCGGACTTTACAACCCTGAATCGGATTTTCTAGGATAATTAAAGCATCCCCGCTTCACTGACACCGACAGGATTCGAGGATCTCTTTTATAGCTGTTTTCTGTTTAACTATGTATAAGCACTACTTTATCAGGAGAGTCTGATTTCTCTCTTAATCCAATATCAACCTGACATTTAAACGTGTCTCGTGTAGCTGTCTTGTTCTTTCATAAAGGAAGATTGTCCATATTTTTGTTTTTGCAATTATTCTATGTTTGATTATAGCTGAGTTGTCTCCTGGAAAGAAAAAAGGAAAAAAGAAAAAAAAAGATGACAAACATGGAATGTGTACATAAAAGTGTAGAGATAATATTGTGCATTGTATGTCGTAGCGCTGTTAAGGAATCAATACAAACCTCTTTAATGAAATATCGTGCATCTAAGTTATTATTATGATTATTTGGTCCATAATCCATTATCATCCCTGACTAGGAGAGCATGCTGGCATGTCATTACTTTTGTCGTGTCCATCTGATATATAATAAAGTATTTTTTCACCTGATTCGAAGCAGGTTCAGCCCTACATATTTAACCTTTGGTTAAAGGTCGCGAGTGTTTTCCAGTGTTTTATATCTCCTGGTTTTTGAGTCGGGGCGGCACGGGGACTCGGTGAGTAGCAGCGCTGTCACACGGCAAGAAGGCCCCGGGTTCAATCCCGCATTCTGGGTCCTTTCTTTGTGGAGTCTGCATGTCCTCCCCATGTCTGTGTGGGTTTACTCTGGGTACTCTGGTTTCCTCTTTTAGGTTAATTGGTGACTCTAATTGATTCTTAATTGGTTACTGTGTGTGTGTGTTGTGCCCTGTGATGGATTGGCGTCCTGTCTAGGGTTGTCCCTGCCCTTGCGCCCAGAGTTGCCGGGTGGGCACCGGCTGGCCCGTGACCCTGTGTGGATTAAGCAGAAGATGATGGATGGATGGATGGATGGATGAATCTTTGCATCCCCAATGGGTCAAATCTATTATTGCATATAGTTGTTAGTTTAACAATTAGAAAAGATATTCCATATTCTCAAAACTCAATTCACAGACTTGCATCACCTTACAATAAAAGTTTTATTTTTTAAAAATGTTTTAGCTGATTTAAGTGCCTTTGCACATGGGATGGCTGTTGGTGCTAGATGGGCTGGTCTGAGTATTTCAGAACTTGGATCTTCATGCACAGAATTTTCGAGGGTTTACAGAGAATCAGAAGATCTAGTGAAGGCAGTTTTCTGGGGAAACTTGAGTTGGAAACTTGGATGTTGAGGTCAGAGGTTCGTCAAAAGTAACTTAAAAACTAGAAGAGAATCTCTGAACACGTACACCAATTTTTCTTTCATGTCAGCTAAGAACAGGCAGCTAACACTACACTATTTGCACAGGGTAACAAATTAAAGAAAATACATTCATAATTATGTCATTTAGCAGACGCCCTTATCCAGAGCGACTCACAATTAAGACAGTCTTACAATGCAAGCAATTGGGCTGGGTTAAGGGCCTTGCTTAAGGGCCCAACTGTGGCAGAGGAGGGATTTAAACCCTGGACCTTGTGGGCCATAGTCCAGTACCTTAACCGCTAGGCCACCACAGTCCCACAGTCAAATAAAGAGAAAGAAAGATAACGCTGAATTTGGCATAAACAACATGACAGCGTGGATCCACCCTGTCTTGTATCAACCCGTTCAGGCTGCTGCTGGTGTAATGGTGTGGAATGTTTGTAATGGCGTCTGAGCTTTGTTTATAAACCCCAGCCTGCCTGAGTATTGTTGTTGACCGTGTGCATCTTTTAGGTTTACCGTGTACCATTGGGATGTGGTGAAGAGGGGGATTCGAATCATGGCTGTGCAGCCGACAAACCCGTCGCAAGCTCAGTATGGACCAAAGTCTGGGGAATGTTTCCAGCATCTTGTTGGATCTGTGACAAACAACAAAGGTGGGTCTGAATTCAAAAGGGCGTCCAACACCGTTCTAGTAAGGACTACTGCGAGTGTACTTGCTTGGGGCTAGTTCGGGGTTCGGATGGGGCATGCGTAACGATGTTAGGGCCACCGTGCGAGTAAAAAAAAAAAAAAAAAAAATTCTGTTTCAGAAAACTGGCCTTAACCTTCAACTGTTCAGCTCTGCAAACCACTCTGGATAAGTGTGTGTGCTAAGTGCTGTGAATGTAATTACCACTGCAGAAGAGCACGAGGCGCTTATGTGGTGTGATGGACCGGCACAATACACTAACCCATCACTGTGGGGATCAGGGTATGGTGGTGTGATGGTGCCAGTTGTCAAAGACACCAGTGGCTGCGTCTTATGGAAAATAGGTCAGGCAGGGGATGGTGCTGCAGCAGCGACCCCCACCGCCATTCCATCCATGCCGGTGTTTTATGCACCGACGACCCTTTGGCCCTTTAAAGGGAGTCAAATAAAGGAACCATGGTTAGCATTAAGGTGTTAATGAGCACTCGGAACCGATGAGGATAGAAATAATATACAGTCATTGTATACTCTTCAATTACTGTACTCTTATTGCTACTGTACTGTACGTTATTTGAGGGTTGTTTTTTTTTCATATATAACCACACGGTGTTTTTCAGGTAGCTTTTGTATAAGAAGCTCTTTAAAGAATCATTAATGCTTTATATCTTTAGTGTTATTTTCGATATTTTTTTTTAGTTTAGTGTTACGGCTTTCCCCTCAAGTCATAGCAGTATAAATGAAGTACTGAATTGAGATTAAATTCGATTCAACTTTACTGGCGTTGCTCGGTACGAGTACGAGGCAACGAAATGCAGTAGAAGCAGTGTGCAAAATTGAAAAGTGCAAATATGAAAGAAAAACCTGTGCAGGCACAAACAGAGTGCAAATAGTGGAAGGAACTGTGCAATTATAACAGTGTGTGTCAATTAAGGATTATAAATAAGGATATGTGGATATAAATGTAGTCTATATATATATATATATGTACTGTATATATGAACACAGAAAAAATATGTACAGTGGTTAAATGTGAAATGAAAAATATTTACAGATGTGTTATATAACAAACATGTTATGTTAGATTGGTCCAGTGTCGGCAATGAGGGCGGTAGCTATCCTGATGTAGCATTACCGCCTTTAAATAAAGAAAATAAACATGTCGGCTTATGGATAACATTTCCAGTTATATTTTTAGATTTAAAGCTAGGTAACTGTACTGTGCAAAAAATCTTAGCGATTCTATATTTGTCATTTTACATACTACTTTCCTGTTTTGAACTTTTAGTGGTCACTGAACTTTGTAGTTGTACAAATATAAACTGTAGTTTCGCTACGTACTTTATTCGTCCCCTTCACTCTGTTCTCTAATCGTCAGGACCCCCACAGGACCAGCACCGATCAGGTCCTATTATTGTTATTATACTGACATGGGGGCGTTAGCTCGCATGCTTGGATCAGATACAGCAGTGCTGCTGGAGTTTTGACACACTGTCCACTCACTATTCTCTCTGTTCTCCTCCACATTCATCTCATTGCTCCACCTTGTAGACGCAAAGTTAGAGACAGCAGCTCAGCTATTTATGTTAGTCATCCACGAATCTTTCACCCGCTCTCACCTACAGGATGTTTGTGGCTGGAGATTTTTTTCACACACGTGAGTGTTTAAAGCTCCAGCAGCACTGCTGTGTCTGTTCCACTCACACTAACACACCAGTAGCACACGTCAGTGTGACTGCAGTGCTGAGAATGGTCCACCACCCAACCAGTACGTGATCGGTGCTGGTCCTGTGGGCCATTAGAGAACAGAGTAAAGGAAACGAACAAAACGTGTAGAGAAACAGATGGACTACAGTCTGTAATTGTATAACTGCAATTGGTCATCTATTAGAAGTGGAAATGAATTCTCCAGACCTGCATTCGTCATGATCCTTAGCAAATTACACTTGAGCAGCATTAGACTGAGGTGAGGAACAGGGTTAGGTGAACATTAACATTAATCAATGTGAGAAAGACCTTTATTTGCTTAGAGGTTACCCTGGATTCATTTATAAGGCTGTTATACACTTTGCTTTTGGAGCGATCTTTGTTTGGGAGGGTAACAACGGTCTTGAATTTCCTTCCTTTATACACAATTGGTCGGACAAACAAAGGTTTTGTTTCATTTCTGTAACTGGGCTCTGTTTATCGTCTTTTGCAACTTTTTTTAGGCTGTATTTATGCAGAAATCATGACAATTTAACACCCATTCATCCATCCACCCATCCATTATCTTCCAAGCTGGTGCCCACCTGGCAACCACCTGGTCACAAGGGCAGGAACAGCCCTAGACGGGGCGCCAATCCATGAAAGGGCACAGTCACACACTAAGGGCCACTTACAGACACCAATTAACCTAACGCGCATGTCTTTGGACTGTGGGAGGAAACCATAATACCCAGACTAAACCCATGCAGACACGGGGAGGACATACACACTTCACACAGAAAGGACCCGCCCCTCCCCACCCTGGGATTGAACCCAGGACCTTCTTGCTGTGAGGCAAGCCGAGCCACCGCGCTGGACAATTTAACACATTTCACAAATGTCCAGGCACCACTGCAATATACATTAATAAATTTATAATTAGAAATGTCGTGCTCAAGCCCAATTTGACACTTTTTTTTCTTCTGAAACTCGTTTGCTTGGAAAGCTGCAGTTACGGGCAATTTCCACTCGGGGCAGTAACACAATACGTTTAGCTGTCCTCCAATTATGGTACAGTGTCATTAGGCATCGCTTCAGACTTTGTGACAAAGCAGATGTGTAACGGCAATGCGTTAGCGATACGTCCAGCCACAATGGAGCAGAAAGATAAGGCTAACGTAATGGAATCAGAAAGGGGATATTACGCATTAGCGCGTGTGTTAGCCGTGCCGTTCAGAGGCGTCTGCCGGCTGAGGTAAGGTCGGAGGATGTGTTATCTAAATGACTGCAAAGAAAGGATGAGGACCGAGTGCATGGACGGATAATGAAAGGGCAAGAGAGCAGCGGACAGCTTTTAGCCCCTTCTCTGCTATTACTAATTCATGCTACTCTTTCTTGCTCTTAGCGAGGAGGGAAAAAGAACAAAGTGTTTAGGGAAAAGGAAAAACAGTGCGGGGATAATGTGCCGTGAAATTGAGTCTTGTTCTTGAAGGGCTGGGCTGCTTTCACAGGAAATGCTGGGAAATTGAGTGCTTTCCATCCAATAGTGTTTACTTTGATCAACCTTTAGTTTCTCTCTTCCCAGCTTAAAAGGGAGGTTAAAAGCAACTCGGCCTTACAGCTACTCAGATTAAAGTGTGGATTCAAAAAAGGACCTTTTAATGGGATCTGGGCCTTAAATAGAGTTATTTACCACATACTTAACATTTCCTGACTTGAGCTTTCCTGGCAGTCGCTGAAAAAACACCAGGCTTAGCCTGGACTTTCCCAACTCCACCGTTAATGAACTCCACAAAGACAGCCTCCGCGCCACTCAGCTCATTCTGAGAGTGTGTGGTTAACGACCGGCTTCAAATATTGTACTTGTACAGCCCCAAATGCGAACTAGTTGGGAGCAGAATGGAAAATTACCTTACATTAGAATTAATTTGACTTTTAATTCATTGCAGACAGCATGAGCCCAAGATATTTCTTGTTTTTGTCTTGGCAACGTCATAAATATCCGTACCTGAATTTCAAGCCTGAAACACATTTCAAAGACAGCTGGGACGCTAAAGCGCTTATCAGTTTCTAATGTTGTCTTTCCTTTAAACAATTCTTTGTGGCATGGAGGAGACCAGGTGATGAAGTGTTTCACCCAGGCTTTAGTTGTGTTTTTTTTTGTGGTGTCCATAAATGTTCGTCTATTTAGGGTAGAACTATAAGGCTCACAAAAATGAGGGGCTATTTCACTTCTTTTTGACATTAAGATTGTGTTTGTTTTTATTCTAAAAATGAAAACATTCAATGTAATTTTGTATAATTTTGTTTATTCATTTTTAATCATTTTCATGGTCAGAATAAGTACAAAGCATGCGATGAAAAGGGAGGCCAGTCTGAAGGGTTTGATGCCTAAACTTATCACCGCCATGATCTGGGTCACCATGTTGGCACTTTTACTTCACAAAGTTGATGCATTACTGAAAGACATGCGTGTTAGGTTAATTGGTGTCTCTATAAGTGGCCTTTAGTGTGTGTGTGTGTGTGCGTGTGTGTGCGTGTGTGTGTGTGTGCCGTACGATGGTTTGGCGCGCCATCTAAGGTTGATCCTGCCGTTGTGCCTGGAGTTGCCGGGTGGGCACCGGCTGGCCCGCCATCCCATGTGGATAAGGTGTAAGATAATGAATGAATGAATAAAGTTGTTACTGTTGGTTATTGTGGTTGAAATCCCTGTGTAGATAGTAGTTTTGAAGTATCTTTAGAAAGCTTATTGACAATTCAAATTACAAATGTAAATATATATATATATATGTAGCGTTGTTTAAGTGTTTATGATGTTTATGTTTTTGAACAATATATATATATATATATATATTTATGTATACTGTGTATATGTTTCAAATCTCTTTATATATATCTATTTTCCAAATACAGTAGTCTTTGTCGACTACAGGAACTTTGTATACAGTATTTTAAAATGTCAACAATTTGGGGGAAAAAAATACCATCTATTGGCTACACTTGAGCAATAGAAGCATTTGGAAGCTTCTTCGTAATGCCATGTTGACCCTTCTGCAGTCTGAAGGAGCTTGACCAGAAATTGTCCTTTTGAAATTGGCCAAGAAACCACTTTTTTCAGAAGGAGACAGAGCGTAAAGGTTTGTGAAGATGAGGTAATATAAGGTGGCGATATGATCAATAAGCTCGCAAAGATTGAAACGATGATCAGTGGAAAGTGGAACAGAGTAGTATGGAGGGACAAATCCAAGTTTGACGTTTTTGGGTCAATAGATAGAAGTCTAATGGTGACCTAAGACTTTTGCACAGTACTGTAAACGCACATATGGCGTGGATATGTTGGATAGGAAAAAAAACTGTAGTATTCCATTTCTCTGTGATTTATAACTTCAGTCCTAATTAACTTTGCACATCTTTTCGTTGTAGTTGTCATGTCAGCATCTGGTTTGCTTATAGTATGTATGGTTAATGCCCAGACTTTTCTTATAATGGAACCTCGGTATGTCACGCCGGTTTGAAATTCAGAAGCTGCAGCAGTTTAGCAAACTGGCACTCCAGATGCAACGAGTCCTGAGAGACACAACGCTAAGGACCACCAAGTATTGAGAAAAATATCTCAATATCACTGACGCCTCATCTTCTCAATGAAAGCCTACACACCATCTCGGCAGAATGCAGTTGCTGGAATCCGTTTTGCTGCTAGTCAGCAGTACACAAAGCAGATGTTGGTGGGTGCTGTTCAGACATCTCTGTCACATTCTAGCATCTCTCCATTCAAACCGCTCCCCGAGGACTGTTAATAGTATCTTAACACTACTGAAGCTCATATTTACTGCTGTGTACGTACATCGGCATGTTTGCGAACACATGCATGTGTGAGTTTTCACAATCTCGCGTCTCCTGGCCGCCTTTTGACAGCTGGGCTGCCTTGTTTTTGTGGCCGTCCCGTGGGTATATATGCTGTCAGCTTTGTGTTCGGCCAGACTGCGAGGAGAGAGATTAATGGACAATAAGGGCATGACAAAGGGAGGGGGGCACAGGGAGGAAAGAGAGAAGTGCTGTGACAGAAGGAAACAGAAAGAAATACAGAAGGAGGCAATGAGACAGACAGAAATGAAACAGAACGGATTCAGCCAAACATGACAACAGGAACAGAAGGATTAGACATGACAGGAATGACAGACAAAAATGTGACTGGAAAACTTTATTGAAGGGCATGTTAAATGGAGACGGACAAATAAGAAAGAGGATCAGAAAGTTAATATTAGACAGAGGAACTTCAGTGGAACAGAAAGAATAAATAGGAAAGAGACAAAAAAGCCAAAAAAAAAAAAACAACAAAAGCAGAGAAAAGTTGCCGGGTGAAGAAGAGTGGAATATATAATGAGTAATATCAGAACGGCTAAAGAGACAAAGAAAGTACAGACAATATAAACTAAACTGCACAGGTTACGGTAAGAGAGAGGACACAGATGATTAGTAACATAATTAGATCCATAATCAGAAACGAGCCAACGAACAAACAAAAGAGAGACAAAGAAGTCTGAGAAAAGTAAGGAAGAAATTGAGAAAATGTAAAAAAAAAAAAAAAATACAACTAATAAAAATAAGGACAAAATTACAAAATGAAAGAAGTGTGAAAAAAATAAGCTGGACAAGTAAAAGCTAAAAAGTAAATGGGAAGAATAAAAAGGAAAAGGTTATAAAACAAGAGTGAAATGAACAACCGAATGAATGAATAATGAATAATCAAATGAAAGAGAGAACAAGTAAAGGAGGGGAAAAAACAAAGGAAAAAATACCAGCAATGAATAAAGAAAATAATGAATGAACAAAAAAGGAAGAAAGAGAGGAGAATTCTGTGTTTCTGTTTTTCCTCGTTTTGTTTTACATGAACGATTGCAACTCTAACAACTGCAGTTTAGCTCCTGGGATCAAATTAAGTATTTCTGATTCTGAATCTGAAGAAAGAAAAGGAACGAATGAACAAACGGACCGAAGGAACGAAAAATGAAGGAATGTAAGACGTTGTAATTGTAACATAATGAACCATCGAGCGTAAATTAAAACATGCATTGAAAAAAAGGGGGAAAGTGAATCTGTGACAAAAAGACAGGAAAGAAACAGACATGACCAGGCAGGAAAACAGAGAGGACAGAGACAGATGGAGGGACGGAGGGACGGAGAGATAGAGACAGAGCAGAAAAAAACAAAAAGAAACTGTTGTATAAAGTGACAGGCATGAAAACAGTGAAACAGAGATGGACAGGGAGGGCACAGGAGAGTGTGTGTGTGTGTGTGTGTGTGTGTGTGTGTGTGTGTGTGTGTGTGTGTGTGTGTGTGTGTGTGTGTGTGT
>JAUZST010091226.1:0-19455 GCA_034779995.1 Parotocinclus haroldoi
CTCTGTCTCTCTCTCTCTCTCTCTCTCTCTCTCTCTCTCTCTCTCTCTCTCTCTCTCTCTCTCTCTCTCTCTCTCTTGATTTAAAGCTGGGTGATATTTCTAAAACACTGACCCTCATGATCTCCTGTCTCTCTGAAGGTGACAGCAGTAATATGAGAGGCTTATTTTCTCTCTAAGCTATATAGATTTGTTATGACCTTATAAATTAGAGCGGGACTTCTGAGACATGATCCGAGGACTCACTGTATGAAACCCAAGTCTCCATTCTTCGGTTTTATGTACCTTCGAGATTCACGTTACTGTTGTGGTTCCACTTTAGCTTGAGCTGAATCATCCCGGTGTAACCTGAATACCGCTATAACTACTTGAATTATGAAGAGAACAGAAGGTGGTGATGTGATGTGAATAGTGCAGGTCCTGAATCTAGCATTTATCCTACCTCAGGGTAGGGTCTACTTTTCAGACGTGAGCAGATGAAGAAAGTATGCAGAGAAACAGACGCACTACAGAACTAAAAAAAAAAAGAGCTTCTACATGGTAAGTGAGACTGATAAAATGCACAATAAGTCTAGAAACAAGGAGGTGTACCTATTAAAATGGTAAAACTCATTCACCTTAAAGATCCAAAACGCAAATCCCACACACTGTCTACTCTTAGCCAATGTTTCTGAAGATAAAACATCTCCATACTGTCGCATCCTCCAGAGTGTGGGACGTGTGTACAGACAAGAGTTTGACATTTTGACCCCAATAAAGTACTTTAGTCAGTCTTAAGCATTTGGAGCACTGTGCGTTTTCTCTCTGCCATCTCCTCTGGATTTATCTTCTATCAGAGGCCGTGTGTCTCCATGGCACAGCGAGACAGACCCGTGAGAGAGATGCTAATCTGTTTCATTGTTTACCGTATTTACTTGATTTGTTTTTCTTTGCAGGATCGGAGAGCGAATGGAGAGAGGAAATCGCATTTTCTGAATCCCTGAGTCACAGGCATGCCTCACATGCTCCGATTTCTAATGAGACGTGGAGGACACAGAGCCGACTAAAGCAATGAACGTTAACTGATCAAACTAAATGATTGAATTAGGCATTTGAAGAGAGAAACATTACAATGATGCAAAGTGCAGCAAATGGACGGGAACAATTCAGATCGGGAGATCCAAAGCAACGCAGCGCTGTGTCAGGTCAGATTATTGGCCTCTGTGGTTAAAAAAAAAATGCAGAAAACTTTCTGGAAAATTATTAATTAGGTCCAAGTGAAAAACAAGAGGGTTCCATTGAAAACAAGAGCACTGCTATTTAACTGAAATCTTTTTTCTGTTTGTTTATAACAACCACAAGACATTGTTGCTTTGTGTAACAAGTTTCCAGGATACTCCGACGCAGAGTCTTTAAAAAAAAAACTTGATAAGACTGAAGATACAGAGGAAATAAATCTGTGCCACATCATTCTAGGATCTTTCTAGATTATCCAGGCTTCATGGTCCTCTATTGGGGGCTCGTCTATTTAGCTCACGTACAGGTTATTTACAGAGTTTAGATCCTGAGACTGAGATACTGAAGGGACAGTTAATGTACTGGCTTATGA
The DNA here is from genome assembly GCA_034779995.1 of Parotocinclus haroldoi. Lineage (NCBI taxonomy): Eukaryota > Metazoa > Chordata > Actinopteri > Siluriformes > Loricariidae > Parotocinclus > Parotocinclus haroldoi. Next base: position 1,586 of record JAUZST010091226.1, read on the forward strand.
AACGGCAGGTGCAAGGATGAAACTCCTCCACTGTCAAGCCTCCATTGTTGTGCTCTTGTTCAAGTCCCTTAACTGACAATTGCATGGATTGAACCCTGTAATATGATATCCTTTCTGCATAAAATGACCAATGTAAATGTGGATGATTGACTTTGTGTAAGTCTATACTGCTTTTTGGTTTCCTTTTTGGTTCCTTTTTGGTTTCCTTATCTTTTTTCGATCGCAGATCGTACCAAGGTCTAGTTGTAACATTTGAATCCACGATGCCATGAAACGGTCTACATTTCCATCGGATTCTCCTGGTTTGGTTTGTGGGAAAGGATGTGGTCTAAAACAATTGAATTAATTTTTTTATACAAGTTGCAGATTTCCCTGCTCTAACACCATGGATCCCAACCTAAGGTCCGGCAAATGTTATAGGGGTGCATGAGACGAGGAGTAAACCCACGCAGACACAGGGAGGACCCAGGCCGCTCCACCCTGGGATTGAACCTGGGACCTTCTTGCTGTGAGGCAGCGGTGCCGCCCACCGAGCCCCTGTGCTGCCCAGGTTCAAAACTACTCTACATTTTGTTTCTAAGGACATCGATTGGTCGAAATCTTTGGGTAATTGCAAGTTTCTTATGTGTTATTATCTGAATGAGGTACCCGGGGTCACCACAGTGTGAGTAAATGAAGTGAACAGGAAATTCGATAATAGATCTTAGTGTCCTTCCATTTCGAGGAATACTCTCAGAACTAAGGAAGACTAAAGCCGCTGGTTCGATAGCACTGCTGGTTTAGTAAATTTCCGATCGATTGATTATGTCTGCCTGGCAGTCTAATGAAATTTGAGGAAAGGTTAGCGTGTGGTGTGTCTTCAGCTAAATGTCAGGTCGTGATTCACACCAGTCTCAGTTGATTTCCGCAAATACATTATTTGCTTGTTTCATTCTTTCTGGAGGTCAGAAAATATCAACCGGTGTGATTTAACAGATCTCCAGCACGGTTACGCACCTGTCTTGGACAAACTTCGTGAACTCACCATACTGGGCAAAAGTCTTAGGCCGCCATTATATTCGACATGCTATTGTTATATAGGTATAATGACCTATGGCTTCGTATCTCAGTTGCTTTATTAGTAGATAACCACCAAAAGCAGAAAATTTGTATGCAGTTTTTAAAAGATCTGGAAAAACACGGCTTCTGTTGGCTACAGTGGAAGTATTTAGTGTGACCTCCCCTTACCCAGCTTCATCTGGATGCCAAGTTGACCCTTCTACAGTCTCAGGAAGCTTGATCAGGAAATGCCTTTTTGGAAAGGTATCATCTAAGAAACCCTTTTACTAAGGTGACACAGGGCGAAAAGGATAAGATATGAGCATTATGGTGTGAACTTTATGGGTCCAGCAGTCAACAATACGATCATTATTACGGTGACTTAAAACTTTTGCACAGTACTGTGTGTAAGCAGCCAAAGATCTCATTGGCCATTTAATCCTCGTCGTGATGAGTTTCTGACCATGAATAACGTCCGGCCACTGGACCGTTTAAAGACCTCATTAACACTGCTGCATCTGACTACAGCACCTACACCCCTACCAGCATCACACACTTGCATGTCGGTACCAAATTACTGCAACGTTCATGTTGATTATTTTCCAACATTCGAAATCATATCTGCTCAGTCGTGACCTATGGTGGCCCCTTTCCATTAATAGACAGGATAAATGTGCACCTGTGACAGATGACTGATATATAAATATAAAGCAGACCTCACTCACTGATCACTTCGTTAGGTACACCTCCTCTTTTCTACACTCACTGTCCATTTGATCGGTTCCACTTACCTTACAAAAGCACGCTGTAGCTCTAAAATGACAGACTAATATAGATAATACTGGTGCGGTTTTTAAGTTTTAGTTGTAGGACAGTGCCGCTGGAGTTTTTGCGCACTCGCTCATCCCACACTGGTCTATCGTGCAGATTCACCTTGTAGATGTAAAGTCAGACACAGCTGCTCATCTGCTGCTGCACAGTTTGTGTTAGTCATCTTCATCAGTGCTCACATGACGCTCCCTGCAGGATGCTGGTGGCTGGATATTTTTGGTAATTTGACTTTTTTCAGTCTAGAAGTGACTTTAAGGTGTTTAAAAACTCAAGCAGCACTGCTGTGTCAGAATCCACTCACACCACTGCGTCTGAGTCGCTGTAGTGCTACATTTACATCTAAGTCCCAGCCTTTGTAAAATCCTGAATGTGCATGGCTAAAGATCACAAGTCGTCATTCTTCTGGGAATGCTTTTCCACCAGATTTTGGAACCAAACTGCAAAGTAGGACAGTAAAGCATTCCAATTCATCTCAAAGGGAAACTAGGTGAAGCTAATAAGCGTGTTGAGAAGGTTGGAGGAACCACCAGAGCTGCCTTTGCCTCGCTGATTCCAGGACTGTTTCCTTCACATACGAACCTGTACACTGAAATAACCGAAAATAATCATTTAGTGTGTTGTCTACATACTTGTGACCTACAGGTAATCGACCCATTTGTCCAACCTGTATGCTCTAGTCAGAATGTTCTGTCCATTACTGGATTGTTTTTATGACACTGCATGAATAAAGCTGTTACTGGCTGTGTGCATGCGTGTTTATGCATGCATAACATCTGCTGCTTCATGTATAAGCAGCACAGTTGTAAAACACGCTCATCATTTCGTAAACAAACGGCGTTTCACTCTGTGATCCGTGGTTTCCTTTTTCTGCCATTTATTCTCGGTTTGTTTATCTGTTCCAGAGCATAGCAGTTCCAACCGATCCACCACACATCGGTTAGGGGAAGACATTCTGAATTCATGCTAGAAATACTTTATTTTTAAAAAATAGTTCAGGTATTAATATAACATTTATTGCATCACCAAAACACGCGCACTGTTTTAAACTCAAAATGTTGACCTTGACCCAAACCCAGACTTTAGAACTTCTCTGCTCCAATAAAATGATCAAAATGTTTTTTTTTTCAAAATTGAAAAAGATACGAAGAATTATATTTTTTCTACACAGGCAACTCACTAGGTTTTTAGACAGTCCCATTGATGTCGTTGTCTGCATGCACTTGGAGCACTGATTCAAAATGCTAAGCCTCCCCGGTTCGTACTCTGCTTCTGGCAAGTTTCGGTTTGTTGGACGATTGTGGACATAAATCATGTTTTGTGTCTGGGCATGAAGTCTATTCAACTCCAGGTTCCAAACTGCAGCTTAAAAAGTCTGCGACTCTTGTTCTCTGGCCACGTTCTAGTTCAGTCTGGATCGTCTGTGTCTATGTTCTGCCTTGCCAGGAGGCTACCGTCCAGTGGGTGGAGCCAGTGCAGGTGCAATCACACCAGGGATGCCCCGGCATGGTCTTTATAATAATTAGAATCCATCCATCCAGCCATTATCTTTTGCTTAATCCACACGGGGTGGCGGGCCAACCGGTGCCCACCCCACCCGGCAGCTGTGGGCGCAAGGGCGCCAATCCATCGTAGGGCACACACACACACACAGTCACACACTAAGGGCATCTTTTAAAGACACCAATTAACCTAACACACATGTTTTTGGACTATGGGTGTAAAGAGGAGTACTCAGAGTAAACCCACGCAGACACGGGGAGGACCCAGGCCGCTCCACCCTGGGATTGAACCCGGAACAGATTCTACACAGATTCTAGACTCACATTGTAATCATGGATATTAATGGGGTAACTCAGGGGCTAGCACTCTGAGTGTGTGGGTTCAAATGCCAAGCGTACCAGCCTGCCACTGTACCGCTCACCTTCACTGTAAATTGTTGTGTATAAAGTTGGCTGCTAAAGTGATAAATTAACTTGAAAAAATGAAATGGAATTGTTGGCAGAACATTGGCAGAAAAAAATACACAATGTTTTTCTGACGTTCTAAATCTTACAACTGCACACCACTTTCTGCTTATTTAACACCTGTTACCGTTAGTCCTTAAATACTGTCCAAAGTATTTCCTTACAGTATTTAACACAGAGCCCCTTTGTCTGCCGGCACAGTTGCTAGTGGGTTAGATTCACTTTATAGCAGCTCCAATTTATCTCCCAGCAGGACTAAAAATCTTAATAGAACAGGGTCAATAGAAAACAGAACAATCTGGACCACAAGTGATTCCTTTATTTGGCTTCAGTCTTCAGACAGACAGTGGTTTTAAAATACAGATAATAATTCTAGCTTTGCACTTCATTTTTCACACACATCTAAATCTACGTTTTACAAACTACCTTTACAATCGCAGTGCATTTGAAACGGGTCCTGAACTCTTTTCTGAGTTTTGTCACCTCTGGAGTAGAGAGCAAGTGCTTTGTTTAACCTTACACTCTCACATCAGCTAATTAAATTGAGCATGCTAGTTGTTTTTCTTGGCAAACCTGGCACTTTGGCACCATAGGTTATTTGGAACCAGACCTGACAGATGTTTTAAATGGAAATATAATTAGCACCCAATCAGATAATAATAGTCTTTTGGGTTTTAAACAGCCTCGCTGCTCTCATTAAATGAATTAGTGTAGAGTGCGCTAACCAGCGGGAGAGGTTAGCGCTGTCCCCTTTAACACTTTTGATCAATGACAGAGATTCTGTTTTTATTCTTATATCTGCAAAATCTAAAGCTTTTCAAATGCTTGACGTGTTAATTTGATTGGAATTCGATTTTTTTTTACATTTTGTGAGCAAAATGGTGAATTTGACACGAATCGCGTGACCAATGGCGCCACTGATTTGTCTTGGTGCGCTAAAGTGGCGGGACTTTGTGTACTTGTAACTGCAGCCATGTGTATTGATTTTATGATTTCTCAAGCTGCATTTTTCCATTTACGGCATTTAGCAGACCCTCTTATCCAAAGTGACTCACAGCTCATCCAGTCTTACAATTCAAACGATCATGGGTTAAGGACCCAACTGCGGCAGCTTGGCAGAGGTGGGATTTGAACCCAGGACCATCAGGTCCAGAATCCAGTACCTTAACCGCTAGGCTACCACAGTCCAAGAGCTGATGAACCCACAACCTTTCCCCATTCATATCCGTCTTTCCCCTCTGAAGCAGAAGTAAAGCTAGTAATACTCCTCTCCAATACTCCTCCTTCTTACCCCACTGTCACTAGCCAAGTCTGTGCTAAATGCAACAAAACCGATGACGGTTTGTACCTTCAATCCTCCGGCCCTGCCCGTTTCATAGAGCCAAGCGAAGTGCGAAAGTCTAGTGTGACACTGGACCCGCCTTCAATCTGTATTGTTACAGATTTCAAATGTCACAAAGTTCTAATAATAATCTTCTGAAATTTCTTTAAACTAAGAGGAAGGTGCCAACTTTTATTTAACGATTCAATGTTTACGTTTAGAAGTAGTTCAAAATGTTTAATATAGCAGTGTTGCTGATTGCAACCATAACTATTATAGCTATTATGGTGCAAATTTGGAGGGAAAAGGGAGTCAATTCATGGGATCATCTGTCCGAATTAATTTTATAATTGGTTTCACCCGACCATACTCAGTCGTGTGTGTCATGGATGGATGTCTTGGATGCTAACTGCTGGACATAATACCGTATGTTTATGGTTTAATTTAACTTTACAGTACTGAAAACTCACACTTCTAACTTTGGCTTATGCAGTGTTATTATCATGGAAATTGAACATAATAAACAGCAACTTGTGGGGCAATCGTTGGACATATTATTAGAAACAGAAATAACCACTATAACTGTTTGATAATTGCAAACTGAATTGTGCAGCTGAAGAAATCTTTTTTTTTCGCACGTTTCGATAAACATTCTCTGATAACTGCTGCAAACCTTGTGATTACTCTGTCTTGAGGGCTGTAAATTGGGGTTTTAAGAGGAAACGTGCAACGCAGTTACAAAAAGTCTAAAATCGGCACCAAAGCTTAACAGAAGACAGAATGTGTGAGGATTAAATTAACTGGCAAATAAAGTCTTTCCAAGTGAAAATGTCATTCGTTTTAGCCTCAATGCTGCTGTTTTGTTATTAGATCAAAACAATAACTGTGGCGTGTTCCAGTGCCATCTGGCTGATTAGCACTTTCTGTGCTAACAATAAATGATGAAGATGCTTTATCAAACCGTGCAAAATACTGTCCACAGTCCAACAGAATCATTAAATCCTGAGTTCAATCAGCCTGTTCAGTTGTATTGACTTTAAGAATACCTAAGTGACAAATAAAACCATAATGTTATTTACTTTATCACCTTGGAAAGCTAAAGTTAAACATTAGACATTCAGACATGCCTTGCTGTGTTCAGTATTGAATGGACTTGCTGTTGAATCTGGTGACAGCCAAGAAGATGTATTGTAACGTTCAAGAAAGACACTTCATCATTTGGAGCCTAATTTGAAACACGGCCAGGTAACGTAGTGTTTAGGGAGGCTCTCGATGTTAGATGTTGATTTGGGACACCTTGGGATGACCTGCAAAGAAACGGCATTAATAGTTGATTTGGAACACAGCCTTGTAATCTTCATGGATTTTAATTAAGTGATAACAGCTTCTTTGGACCACAGCCAGTCATTCCTATATGCTTTGAAGTTGCTTTGAAGGCACTTGATGATAATTGGTAAACTTCAAACAAGGCACTTGACAATGTAAAAAACTTGCAGTGTTCATAAAGGCGCTTGATAAGGTGAAATTATTGTTTGTAGCAATGTCTTGGTGCTAATAAGTCGATGACGTGGTGTGTGTAGGGACAGGACAGACATGTATTTGAGACACTGCAGGCAATCCATGAATATCTTGGGTTGCTGTAGTTGTGTTAACAGTTTATATGCAATAGTCAATCATTTATCAAGTAGTACCTGATAAAACCTGATTTGGAACAAAGCCAACTCGTGGATTCATCCGTGGTGCTGAAAATTCATTTGGGACACAGTCTTTGCCAAGCATTTTCTGCATGAACACATGGTGTTGTTAAAACCCCATTTGGACCATGACTGGATCTTCACATTGGTTTTTGGGTGCGATCGTTGCCCTTGATATCCGAAAGAGGCAACATTTGTGAGAAAGATGATACTGTGTGGAATAAAACAAAAGTAATACAAACAGTAAGTGTAAACATGCATTATCTTTTTATTTGTGCACTTCCTTCAAGTTCAAGTCTTGATGCTGGTGTGATTTGAAGCAGATTCAGGGTTCGATGTACTTGTAACAACAGCAGCTTTACAGTATCATATTATCTTAAAAGGCCAATCCCAAATTGAGTAAACTGAGCCTAGGGCGACAGTGGAAAGGAACTCCCTGAATAAAGAAGGAAGAAACCTTGGGAGGACCAAAACATCCTCCTTGGATGGCCTAGCTGTTAATTGAATTAACTAATATGTGGTCATAGTAAAATGAAGTAATTAATAAACTTTAAAGGCACATCGTCTCCTAATTGTCCCAAAAAAAAAAAATGAGCAGTCAAAGGTGACAGCTTAAAAGAAACGAGAGGAACCAAGCTCAAACTGTGACCCCACACTCCACTGGGTGGTGAACAGATAGTGGTGTAAATCATAATGTGCCTGGACTCTAGAGGAAGCTTTTGTGTAGAGTTAGGAATCCTGCTTCTCTATTTGCAGTGCTGTAGATTTGGGTGGAGGAGTCACAATGATCTGGGGTCATTCTTCAGGACTTGGACCTTAGACCCCTTAACCATTGTAAAGGGAAATCTTAATGCTTCAGCAAACCAAGATATCTTGAACAATTGTATTCTTCCTATGTTGTGGGAAGTGATTGGGGAAAGCCCTTTAGGGTGCTAGCATGAGTGTGCCCCAGAGAGGAATGGATAAGTGAGTTTGGCCCTCACCGAGCACCAAAAATATATATATAACAATGTCTGACCTCACAAATGCTTTTCTGCATGAATTCCCACAGATCCAGTCAAAACCTCAGAGAAAGCCTCCCCAGAAGAGTGGAAGCTGTTAGAGCTTCAAAGGAGGACCAGCTCCATATTCATGCCTACGGATTTCGAATGGGACGTCAAAAAACCCCGTGTAGAAGCTTTCTACCCCAGATTGTACCCCCGTGTTTTTCAGCGTGGTTTAGTACCAGCACTGAATAACTATTAAACTAAATTTATTCACAACATGACCGTTTACATCAGCCCTTAAGTGAGTGATCGGTGCGGCACATTTGTCGTTCTTTAAAGAGAGCCGGCGAGAGTGAGCAGTTTTCTCAGATGGTGAGGCAGAGCTGATGTGTTGGTGCATGTGATGTGAAGCTAAATGCCCCTGTTTAAAATAAGCTCAGACACACGTACCCTGCTCACAAAAAATAGGGGATATTACATTATGGGATATTTCATTTTGAAATATTCCCGTAATTTCTGTGACCTGTATAGTCCTATCCTCAAGGGTGAGTTTTATTACAGAGGTCATCTGTCCTATTAACTCACGTCTTCATTTATCTCTATAAGATCACGGCGAGACAAAGGCGCATCCTTGCGGGCCTCATGAATAATGGATCAATTAGCTGAAACTATTTATAAAGGTGGAGAAGCAAGAACCTCGGAACATGGAGGGCTGCGAAATCTCACAGAGCACAAGACAATAAATCACATCAGACGTCACGTTGTGACAGAGTGCGGGAGCGGTTAGTACAGTGCTGTTATCTCTCATCATTCCTCTTCGTCCTTGGTATTCGGTGATGTTGCCCGCCTGAAGTGATTAATGTACAGGGGTCAGATCAATCTTCAGTTTGCCTATCATCTCAGTTAGAAAGTTGATCCTCTTGTTCTAAAGATTTATTGGTCACGCAGGTGCTTGGAGTAATGTTTTATAACTTGTTTTTAGAATCACAATAAAAACAGACCATCCATCTATTATCTTCTGCTTAATCCACACGGGGTCGCGGGAAAAGTGCGGGTGCCCACCCGGTAGCTCTGGGAGCAATGGCTGGAACAACCCTAGACGAGGCGCCAATCCATCATCGGGCACACACACATACACAGTCACACGTCAAGGGCCACTTTAGAGACACCAGTTTAGAAACAGGCATGTCTTTGGACTATGTGAGGAAGCATGAGTACCCAGAGTAAACCCACCCACCCCTCCACCTGGGACCTTCTTGCTGTGGGGCAGCGGTGCTACCCACCGACCCCCCGTGCCGCCCTGTAGACCATACAGTTACATGAAGATGTTTTGGTCAATGCAGACGTAAGAAAAAATCCAGGTGACCCACAGGATTACAGTTATCAAGCCATAACACACCCAAATGTTTAAACTCTCAAATTAGGTTCTGCTCCTTAAGCTAGACAAAATGTAACGCAAGCAATGAAATATAATTTAAGTTCGTTTATGTTTTTCCTCATGTGGGAACCATGAGATCAGGATTCTGAACCAGAAAGCTACACACACACATGCTAACACATTATGAACCTTAACATCAGTTATTATATGTATAACATTAGACATTCTGAGAGACATTAGACATCAGCACCTGACGTTCGATTTACAGGTATGTGCAGTTTAATGACACGTTACATTCTCCAAAACAGGCCACAGGCCGTTAATCGAAATGGATGTTGAGCACATATTATCTTAGCCACATAGAAGTTTTATACTACTGTTACGTAGAGGTGGATTTAGGGCTTGGCCACCTCGGAACTCATCCAATCCAGTTCTCTACGTATTTGAAAAAAAATGACAAAAGGTTTTATGGTCAGCTAAAACCAAGGTTTTTAACTGGACTCCAGGGGCTTTGGCAGAAACCAAACACAGCAAACTACCCAGAACAGTCCTCCTGTGAAGCATGGTGAGGGCAGCATTGTGTTTTGAAGTGCTTTTCTTAAGTTGGTAAGCATTGAAAGGAAAATGGATGTTGCCATGTACACTCAAATTCTTGTGGAAGACCTGCAGGCCTCTGCTCTCCAGGTAGTTAAAAAAGGGCAGATGTTTCAACTTCCAGTATAAAATCCAGTGGCTCAAGAATGGAAGGTGAAAGTTCTTGAATGGCCAAGCCCTGAAAAGCTGGCTTTAAAAAGTCTTAAATCAGATGGCTGATCACATTTCTAATTCTGTTAATTCAGTTTTGCATTTTTATTCATATTTACAACTGTCGCCTGCTCTCTCATCATTTGAAATGATGCCAAATAAAATCCGGCTATAAAATCTGTTGTGGCAACCTATTTTTAATATTTATGAATCACGCGGAACTGAACTGAAATGCTTTTAAGTTTGGCTATTTCAAAGGGATATGATGATATGTGTAATAAAATCTAAAGACGAATTATGGGATATTACAGTACAGTACATATTATATTTTTTATACATGACCTCTTTTCTTCTGCAAATGCTCTATTTCAAAGGGAATACTGATTTTCCTTGGATTTTATTTTTCTTTATGCTACCCACACAAATAAAAACAAGTGATGGCTTTGTGGCTCACAGCATTAAAGCAATGTTTTCCCATATTGCTGGTGTCTTTCCACTCACAGTGTTTCCCTAATACCCAAAAAAAACCAGATCTTCTTCCTTCACAAGTGTGGGAATGTGGGTGTTCATCACCCCCAAAGTTCTGATCCTAGAATCCCGGGTTAGACATGCCTAAGTAATCACTGATCTCACACACTTCCAGTTACATGCAGCACAATCTGTAAAAGATTAAACTCTTTTTAAAAATGGTTTTATTCTAGATGGTATTGTTTTATTTCTGTACCACATTTTCATGCCTAAAATGTCCTCAAAGATAAGTGAGCTCAATCTTACATAGTGGCATTGTAATTATAATGTAGCATAGCCTATGAACTAGATCACTGGATGGTACATTTGCTACATTTTTCAGCAACTCGCTCATTAATGAGAGCCCACTGTGAGATGTTCAGGCTCAGGGCTCACACTCTGGAAACCCGATCAGCTACATTACACCGAGTATGATCTACTGCATATGCTCTTTTGCATTAGCCTAAAAATGCAAATCTGACTCTAATGTTACTGTATATTTAAATAACCATAAATAGGCTAATATTAACTAAAAATAAAACCAAAGTGACCTAAACTGCAGGGATCTAAACATTTGTACCTGTAATGCTATAACCCAAAATTGTGGAAACATTTGTGGATTTTCGGTATATATTGTCCCTCTGTGACTTCACAATTCTGAGAAGCTTTTCACAAGGTTTTGGAACATTACTGGGAGGCATGGATACACAGTAAGTTAATCTGAAAGGGGTCTGATGGGGTTCTGTGTCAGGGGTCAGGGTTCTGTGTCAGTCAGCCAAGGTCATCGGCAACAGTTTCTTTATGGACGTCTACTTTTAGATGATAAGTTAAAATATTTTGTTTTTTTGAACTCCATTGCAAGGTTTACCTGTACATGCTGGTCTTAAACCTACAGAAAAGCTACAAATATTTCGAGTATCTAAACGTTTATCCGGGAATTGAACCAACCAACCATCACAGCCCCAGAGATCCAGCCCCGGTCTGTGTGGTTTGCACGTTCTTTCTTTCTCGAGGTGATTCTCTAAGTCTGTCATTACGTCGTCATTTCTGGTCTCTGAAAATTGCCACAATGTGAGTGTGGGCCCTGTCTAGTGTCGGTTCCCGCCTTGCAACCTGCGACTCCGGTTAGGTCCTGACCCGTGGTGACCCTGAAGTGGGTTATTCCTGTTCCTCTTTAGTACATGGCGTGGGTTTGGGATGCAGATGATGTGGTTAAAATAAGCAGTAACACATAATGTGCAGATATTACTGAAATCTGCATTTGTGTTGGAAAGCATTTTAACCTCTTCTGTGTCATTGAAGACAAAACAAGTTATCAAGATATTACTAAAATAGTAGATAGCAGATAGTTTCATTTTTTTACATTAACTGTGTAATTTATCTGAATACACCACCAGGCAAAAATAAATGTGGTTGTAATATTGGTTGGTGTATAGTTTGGCTATTAAACCTGTTGTTGGGGAGCTCATTATATTAGATATTCTACAAGTGCTTTTGCTTTGCCGTTTTACGGCAAAAAATCCTCTATATTTCTTGTTTATGGGTCAGCGGGCAATTGAAGCCAGTGATTTTCCTGCTATATGAAGTGATAGAAAAATGAATGGCTGTGTTGTGGTTCTTCTTTCCTGCCGTTTGATGCTACTAGACATGTGGGTCGTTTTCCGTAGCCAGGTATCCTGAGGTTATACTGCAATAGATAACCTCTCTTACTTCGTAAGATATATGTGAAACTCGCGCAGAATATAAATGACATTTTTTACCAGACGTGCTGGTCGGGAGCCAGGCTGAGCTGAATGGTTCAAAGTGCCCTGAGGTTGTGATATAAACCTTTAAAAATGTTTAGCATGTTTTGATACTGATCACTTTCTGAAAATCCCTATACCAATGAATGATGTGTTCAGATGTTTGGTTCAATTAAAACAGCCCCTGATGTGATAGCTCCTTTACTGTGGTTCATTTGAACAAGTGGGAAAGCTGCCATGCGAACCTTGGCACGCACCCCCTGGACAGGCGAGTCTCGGGCCCGCTTCCAAATGAACTCTGGTGCGGATTGGTTAATGTGTGAGCATTGCTGTGGAAGTTTGGAAAGTTCATGTGCAAAACATCATAAAAGCTGTCCAATCAGTAACCTAATTCATGTCACTTTGGATCGTTTGATTTACATACAAGTTTACATACAGTTTATAGAGAGATTGATCATAATCCCACTTTAATTGGGTAATCTAAAAAGCCACCAGATCATTCCTAACCAGCCAGAAATACAGGAGCCAGATTTGCTTACGTGAGTTTTGCTGATTTACATCTCAGCGGTTTATTTAAGCCTAACAAAATAAAACAAAATTTGAACAGAAATTCTGTTCCCTGGATAAAACACTCGATGGTGAAGCCTCCTGAGGACGAGGCACACGATCCAGTCCAGACCATGGTGAAAATGCACCAATATGGTATTAAAAAAATCACCATTAAAACTAGGGCATGATCATAGACATATTGCGTGCATTATATTATATTCTTCTATTATTCTATTATTATTTTATGTATATCTACAGTATATTTGATCAGTCTACAGGAGCGATCTTAGACACCCCCTCAGTCTCACTGTTCCAGTGATAAGATGTGCCGAAGCTTCACCATGGACTCGGGATTAAACCTCAGTGGTGCCCCTCCAGGTCAAATCTGGCTTCTCACAGACATATTGGTTGTGCCAAAATAAAGGGAGGCTGCATTGGGGGTCACAACACACACACACACACACACACACACACACACACACACGTACACACACAACTCCTAGTGCTGTGACAGCCTTCTGAACCCTGAGCTCCCGACTCCCTGTGACCCAAACCTGTATTAATCAGGGGTAAAATGATAAAATGTAATTATAATAAAATACAGGACTCAAGCTCTTCATGAAAACCAAACCATTTTGTCTTGGACTTTGGATTAAGGGCAGAACATTTCTGAACTGATGGAAAGTGAATTTAGTACAGCACACTACAAAATGAACAGAAAGCAAATAGAACTAGAAACTCTGAAACTTAGAAGTGTATTTTTTTCACAGTTAACATTGCACCTATGTGCCAAGAGGATATGATCTAAAATTATATTATTCTGAAAAAAAAAAGATTACACCTGAGTATAAAAATAAATAATAAATTATTAAGAGATGAGAATGTCACAGTCACATAGTGAGCCGAATGTGTGTCTGGATGAACAGACCATTTGAAGTGTTTTGTGCTTCAGGCTGATGTAGTGCTGGCTGAAAGTATTACTGCTTTGTACTGTGTATGGCTGAGCAATGTTTTCCAGTATTGAATCCAATTTCTATGTTCTTGTCTTTATTAGGGATTCTGGAGAGTCTAGTCTGCACCGCACTACGGTATCGGCCTTATAGAGGACTTTTTTGGTCATGCTACGCCTATAAAACAATATATAACAATTATAACTGTTTATCGTGCTTGGCTTTTATGAAGCCACACATTTACAGTGCTGTGCAAAAGCCCATTTTGTTTTAGCAATGGTATAAAGATCATATATTATATCGTTGAACCCAAAAATTTCAAGCTTTCATTCTTCACTCGATAATCCTCTTTTTCAGTTTTCTTCATTCCAGTCTTTGTGAGCCCAAGCTTATCATATGCAGAAAACATTTACAAGGAAAATGTGAAGAACCACCAAAAGTACCAGCAGCTTGAACACGGCCATGATTTCGTTTGACGGTGCCTTTGCCTTGTAACTCTGAGTCTCCAAAAAACAATTTCTGGTTTTCTTGGCATCCTGATGAAGCTGTCAGTTCAAGTGTAAGGGGAGGAAACACTAAATACTTACCACTCTAGCCTAAATAAACTAGAGAACAACTTCCAAGGTATTTTCTGGTTGTATTCTAATGTAGTGACTAAGCAGTAATTATAGATGGTCATTATACCATTGTAAAACAATAGTCTATCCACTCTAAGTGTGGCCTAATACTTTTTTAAACACATGCTAATGCTTAAATTAATTTGATTTATGTTCTGATTCATGAAGACATGCTCCGTTTCCATAGTGTACAGGTGCAGACGTTGTATTCGTGGTTTGAGTTGCGAGTTGAAATAAGAAACTTTGCTGACTTCATCCATTGCTCTGCTGTGATTTCATCAGGCTTAAAAAATGGCTGCTGTCTCACTCAGCGAGCTCACTGACAGCTCTGATTCACATCCCATTACCCTTCTCTTACACGCACACATGCCTCAAAAGCTCGGCGGCAATTGGGAAAAGGAAATAAGATCGCCCGGAAGGTTATGGCAAGTTGCTTCCCATTCATCTTAGAGTTCACGCTCTGAACGAGGAGTTTATTTACGTTCTGTAATTGGGTTGTGGCAGATTGCTGCAGCAGGTAGGGTCCACAATCCCGCCAAATTAAGTGTCCTTTTTATTTCTGGTTCCTCCAAGCGATGGACATTGTTGACGCGAGTTTATACAGTGCTACCTCGAGTACCGAAATAATTTGTCCCATAAGGAATTCTAACTTAAATTTGTTCCAGAAGGCCGCTTGAATTCCGATTTGCTTGAAACTTCAATCTAATTTACTTATAAGAAATAAGGCAAATACATTTCACCCATTCCTGAGCCCTGAATGATTTTTTGGAGCATGTATTTATATGAAATGAATGATTAAAAGCATTAATAAAGCAATGGACTATAATACATGTACACTTAATTGGTATTACTTTGCAGTAATCTAAAGAGCAAAATTGTATTGGCCATGATTCCACTGATACTCGAGGACAAAATAAAATGAACCTGACCGTCATTGTATGTCCGGCAGAAGCTGGATTCATTTCTTAAGACGCTATAGGTCCAGTCCATAGCAGTCCAGGTTTCTCGTTCATGACATCACTGCAAGTGAAGGCGGACGGTGGCTGGATGACAATGGCCGGCCAACTAGTGGGTGCACTGACAACAAATTTTCTTCCTCTAAGCACCTTGAAATGGTTCGGGCACAGACAGGGGTGTGTAGTGAAGGTACCACCTGTGTCTGGACGGTGGACAACGTAGCTATGGAAGCTGCTTGTTCTTGTCGGCGGATCAGATGATCCTCTGTACTGGTGGCCTGTCTGGAGCCGCTCATGGATCCACTGCTCCCAATAGGTCAGAACAGCCTAGATGATGGGCAGTTCACCGAAATGAACGTCCTGCTTCTCTCAGTCCAAAGATGTACCCCCTCTCAAAGTCTGTCTACTGAGCAAAATGTCTTTTAGTGTGTCATAAAGGCATTTCTGGCTGTCAGTGATCTCTCACAAAGAGGTACACTACCCAAAAGTATTTTAATAGGGCTGCAGGGAAGCACTTTAATGCCCTCTTGTGACAAGGTCCAGTGTTTAATCAGACAACACGTGTAATAATTTACATATCTGCCTGAGACATAACCACATGTCAAGCTTTGCAGCAATCCAACTTTGCTGTCTTTATTTTTATTCGATTTGTCAATGACTATATAAAAGCAATAAAAGGGGAAAACATTCAAGGGAGTGAAGACTTTTTATAGGCACTGTAAATATACTCGCCGGTCACTTTAATAGGTACACCTTCCGAGTTGCGCTGCATGTGTGACTGAGGAGATTGGTCACACTTCTGTGTTCCGTTTTGGTTCAGTGCCTTTGTTACCTCCAGAGCTTCTTTTTTGCTTTCTCTATAGAAAACATGACTAGTCGACTACTTAAAAATACTAGTTGTGCAACCTCTAGTTCTTGTTACAAAAAGCAGATCCCCCTCCCCATAACAAACAATGTCCAGCCTTGTGAGATCCCCTTCTTGGTCTAGGTTTGGTCTAGTTGGATATAACTGTGGAGCTCCAACACCTTTTTATGGACCTTGTACGTACACCTGTGCTCTTTTGATAACTCCCATCTGTTGGCTCGTACCCGTTGCCATCACATCCAGGTGTTTCTCCCAAATCTGAGCCCCTAAGACTATTCAGGCTTATGTTACATTTGCAGCATTTAGCAGGATCCTTCATCCAGAGAGACTTCATTTGATCTTCGCCTTTGAAGGATTAACAAACTTGCTGAAGGGTTCAGCCTTCTGATTCGTAGTCATGATCTTTAACCACTGAGCCGTATCCGTCCCACCTGTGGGTTTGAATAATGGCTTTAACAGAGAGCATGCTGGGACACTGCTGATGAGTAGACCACATTAAGACGTATCAGTGAGCCGAAGATTGCGTGTGGAGAAGCTCTGGAGTGACGGGGCACTTTTCTTCGCAAATGAATCTGATAAGGCTGCTGTTTATTTTGCTCTGCAAATAACAAAACCATTTCAGTAAGATCCAGGCAGGTCAGAAGGGGGTGGTCCTTGTTTGTGATTGAAAGGGGGTCTACTTTTTGTAACGGGAGCTAAGGGTTGCACAACTAGTATTTTTAAGTCGACTAGTCTTGTTTTCCATAGACAAAGCAAAAAGAAACTCTGGGGGTCCATGTTTTTCATTTTTTAATTAGCGCATCAGTGCCATCAGGAGAGTTTGTGGGGAAAGAGAGGTTTAGAAATGGCGAACAACAACAACTGAGAATTAAGACAAAAAATATATATATATGAAATGAGGGTCAAAAACAGTCCAGGAGTCGAAACACAGTACAGGCAAACGAAGTAGCAGGGATCAGGCAAAACGAGAGACGGAGCAAGGGTCAAACACGGTGAGTCAAGCGATAATCCAATATAGCAGAGTGAATAAACACCGAGTGATAAGGTAGGGACCAAGTGACTTAGCAACTAAACAGTGAACGGGGAGTGAATAAATAGTGGCGATGAAATGGAAAACAGGTGTGTGCAATGAGTGCATATTCACAATGCAGGTGACGAGTGCGCGTGATAGGACGGGTTTGGTCGCTAGAATCGCCCGTGGGTGTGACAGGTTTCTTCTTTACATTTAGGCAGTTTTCCCTTGCCACTACCACCCTAAGCTTGCTCAATTTGCCATTGACCTTTTAAGATAATAGAATATTGTAAAGCTGCTTTGTAACAATGCTCCATTGTAAAAAGCGCTATAGAAATAAATCTGACTTGACTTGACATGTGCTGCACTATGAGCATGTGGATACGTTCTGTGATCTTTTCACTTAATGCCCACTTGCCAGATGGCACGCTCTGTGTTCCCATACCTGAGATTTAAATAAAGCACTGCATTGCATAACTGTAGAATTGGACTTATCTTTCCTGAAGTATTTCCAGACTACCAAAGTGCGTTTGGCACAGTGTTTGTTAGGAAGAGCCTATTTCTTTATTGTCTTCCTGCAGCATCGGCACTTTTCCCATGTTTTTTCTTGTTCTGAATAGAATTGACTACAACATTCATTTCAATTCAATTTTATTTATATAGCGCTTTTTACAACGTAGCATTGTCTCAAAGCAGCTTTACAGTAATACATTATC